>JAMKCH010056986.1:0-165640 GCA_023653785.1 Ophioderma brevispina | reverse complement strand
TGCCCTACATGCACAGTGTGCATGTAGGCTTTCAGAGCTACATGCACAGAAGAAAATCCACATGTATCTGTGCATGTGTGCACCCAAATAAATCGAGAACTGCTGGTATTACATGGTTTTCATTCCCATGAAACCTTTGACTCGTTCGAGTAGAATTTACACTAGATGTAGGCCTACATGTATTTTCATCACAAGTTTGAGTATTAGGCATCGTAAGGCATGTAATAGAATCTATAATTTTATCCATTTTTGCAGTGAGTGCTGCAACCTGAGAAACTAATGATTCAATATTCTTGGAAGATGCATTTTGTTCAGTATTGAACAAGATTAGCAGTATCATGGGAAAATGGAGGTTGCTGTTGTTCACTTGATATCCGAGCAAACTCCAATCTACGATACGGACATCTATAGTTGTTGGTCCATGTTCTAAATACATTTTACTTGTAGATTGCTATCTCAACCCAACAAGAACCTTCTCAAAGTTTCTTTTCATTTGAACTGCTCCCTGTAATCATAATCTCAATATCTGCAATATCATTGCAGCCTGCAGGTTTAACAGACCTTTTAACTGAAACTGCCACTTTTTTGTTCTAGGCACGATCTGAAAACATTCTAAACACAAGCAGAGGGTGTTTGGAATCAATGACGCATCTAGCAGTGTTCCTATAGTGTAATGTACTAAACACATGTCAGTACTTAGGGACAAAAAGTGTCTCAAAAGTTTAAGAACCACAAGATATTTCATAATCATGCTAATGCTTTGTGGCTAAAATGAGCATGAAAGTCGGGGTTTTTATGTGTTAAGAGCAGGATTTTTATGGGATCACATGACCCTATTGAGGTGAAATTTCCCAAAACTGGTGCATTGTGGGATTGACTCAAAACACCCTATGAAACAAGCTATTGTTTTCATTATTGATCACAAATTTGACCACACTAAACATGTTTTCCTAACTACTTCACATAGACAGCCTATTTTAGATGACTGTAAATGCATCCCGTGAATGTGAATTTACATTGTATTGACAATGCTCTATGTAATATTAGCTAACATAAAATATTCAAAATAAAATCCCACCACTGACCACTGCCCTACAAAAGGACCAAATTATAATAACTGATAGATGACCTTCACCCCGACTTCCAAGTCTGGCAGTATTATTATACCCACTGAAATTGAGCCTGACAGTAGGGCAGCACTCATTGACCTGTCATTCATTGATTTGAGTCCCATTAGAGAGGAAAAACTATTCTATTTACAAATGCATTATTTAATAATGATTTGATCCGGCAGCGAGCCGGCAACAAGAGACTAAAAATCAAGTGTGCAGGGCCTAACGAGCAACACTCAAAATTTCACAGTGCGTAATTATGTCCCTGCCTAGCATATGACCCCTAGATGACCTTGACGGAAGGGTCAACTTTTGGCTCATACATAGAAACATCCATACAATGCCCATTAATATGCTGATCTTTTACTAGGTCTCTTCCAAATACTTCCAGCATGGAGTGTGAGCTCCCTTTCGATTCAGTACTAAGTGTGTTCACTATAAGGATTAAACACTATTGAGAAAGTACTGGAGATACCACGGAAAGACCAAAGATCATATTGCAACCCTCCTAGTGTTTATCACTGAAGCTATAGTGCATTTGTGCAAACTTGGAGCATCTCCTGATAAAATGAGTGGAAAATATAAGTGGCAAAGGAATAGGGTATGTACCACCTTACACTGACCACGGTATAAAATTCATTCACTCTTACAAGGCTTTCATACCACAAAATACCACACTAAACATCCATGTTACCACAGAAGTTACAGGGCCCACATTCAAATGTGGATGTTTTGGTCTATGGGAGAGTGTCAGGATGTGAAAGTGTGGTTCATGGTAGATTCTCACAAAATAATGGCCTGCCATGTTCGAGTTAACAACTGCAGCTACTAGACAAACTACAGTTACTATGGTCACCAACCCCACCACCAAGTTCAGGTTTATCACCCGTTGATGGATTCTGAGGATTTGTTTTCAAATGCAAATAGCTCATTATATTTATCAAGACACATCTAGATGCAAACTATACAACAGCACTATAGAAGTTACGGTCTACCACACGCTAACCACATTATGTTCATGTTTTAAACATTTGACAGGCCAGTGGATTTATGACATTTAAATAACAGACATGCCGGCATGCTTTCCATCCAACAAGATAACGCAAAGTCCCACTCTTGCGGGTGACAGTGGTATGCAATCAAGAATCATTAAACTAATTTAAGTACTATCCAACTACCGCAATGCAAATTTTTTTGTGATTCTTCCAAACGCTGAAGCTCCTCCTGACGACTAGTAAGTCTTAAGGCAAGAAGAGGAAAGTCATTACAGATCTTGTAATGATCACAGACCAAGTCCTTGGGGCAAGCGATTCTTGAATAGGAAGTTTCATCGATGTATACGAATCAGCAGCTCATTAGCTTGGTTATAAAGGCAGTGAGGTCATATGATTTTACATAGCAAGGGGATCAAGAGCAGTCATTTCCTTTATTGTCCCTTAATTGAATACTATCATACCAAACCAACGCACCTATAGTCGCCGTAACATGTTTGGAACTAACGTACGCATACCGGCTGGGTGCGACCAGTACACCTTGCGTATCGCGTACACTATTTTAATCGTTGTATTTACGCGCTGTCTAAAGCAGTGCGACCCTCACGCACACCAGACGAGCATATGTTCGAATCAGTTAAACAATTATTACTCAGACTATAGTTTCTTTGACCATGCATTTTTTGGGGGGGATGGAAATTAAAAACAGCTCATGATAGCTGGGATAAACATGAAATGCGGGTCTCAGG
The DNA here is from genome assembly GCA_023653785.1 of Ophioderma brevispina. NCBI lineage: Eukaryota > Metazoa > Echinodermata > Ophiuroidea > Amphilepidida > Ophiodermatidae > Ophioderma > Ophioderma brevispina. Next base: position 162,787 of record JAMKCH010056986.1, on the reverse strand, counting down.
TTTTTTCACCAAAAGATGCACAATTCCAAAGGTAGACAAACAAAAGCAAGTTTAGTTTGTATTTTACCTCGAGAAACCGAAACGCACATTGTGTCATAGCGAACCCCTTGTCCACGCCAAACTACACTTAACGGTACATTTTCTGATCCTAAGCATCACCTTTATATTTATGGTCCAGTAGAATATCCTAAAGAAAGGTATTTACAAAATCGCAATAGATTTGGATTGCAATTTCGATGTTATGATCTCTCACGATTCCCTATACCCCTGTCATATTTTTGTCAGTTTTAACAGACGAAAAACAATGAAATTTCTTTTTACATGTAGAGCAGTCAAATTTGCACACAAGATTAGGCACACATTAGTCCAATGGCTCAAACTAAATCTTTTAGTTGAAGGGGCATTCCTGATCCACAGCCTCGTCCCTCTCCGACTCTTACCCCCTCAAAAAAGTTGAGATTCTTTATCATCTGAACCGGTCGCCTTGGTAAATCCATGTGTTGTAATCTACGTACAAATTCGGTCGTATCTTTTTAAGAAATTCACAACAATTTTGTATTTTTCTGCCGTAACGGGCAAATCACAGCACAATGGCCTATGGACCGTGGGAACAACAATTGCTCTAACAAACTGCAATATCGGGAATCAACTGCAAAAAAACTCAAATTTGTGACTAAGCTATTTTCAAGGATATCTAGTGAACATGATAAAACAGTGCTGGAATCACGAAATGCACCTTTAAATTTGGGGAAATGTGGCTGTTAAACTCAGGCTTCGAAATATAAAAATCTCACAAGGGTTTCCATGGGACCCTCAACTTCGAAAATTTACAAGTCTTCCTCACTCATTTTCAAGGGTCCCGTAACAGGATAGCAGTTGGGAATCGGAAGTTTGATCCAATTTTTTATGAGTCAACAGGACTCCTTAAGGTAAACAAGTTAAGCGTCCTCGTCTCATTTCATGGTATTTGAAGCGAGGAAGTGCCTTATTTCGAACGCCGGTTAAAATCCTGTTAACTCAACAACTCAACCCCCTCTCTCACCTTGTCTCAGCATCATTTCTGGTGCTACATGCTTAGCTATCTCCTCTCATCGTCGACTTGTGTCTGAATTTTCACCTCCAGCGTCCTCTCCAGTGGCTCCTTCTGCATCTTGTCTCCTGTTCTTCAAGCGCTTCCAGCGCATGCCCCACTCATATTCGAACGAACCAGGTGCTGCAAATCTGGGTGGCATCTCACGCTCTCGGTGGAATTGTGCATTCTTTTGGATGTTTTTCTCTTGCTGGCCATCTTCCTCATCTTTCTGTTCGAGAGGTTCGACAGCGAGAGGTGTCGGCAGTCTGTGCGAAAATTACCACAAAAGAAAGGAATTTACAATTTATCTTTTATGCATATTTTTATAATATTAAATTTATGATCTTTTATGCATATTTTTATAATATTAAATTTACGATTCTATTACTTAACCAATAATCATGTATCGCGGCAAATTTACCCCTGCTAGAGAGCATCTTGCGTTAATTGATTTAACCCCAAATTCGTCTGACCGCAATCAAATTACCTTCGTTGCTTGGGCCGGCCCATGGGGAATAAAGTTTTTACACTGCTGCTAATTGCTGGTGGGACGCGTTCCCCTCAGGACACACATTGCTGCTTAAAGCTGGTGGGCAGCTTTCCCCTCAGGAAATTGCTTTAAAGGAACTGCTACTGATTGCTGGTTAGACGTGGTTGGATTTTGGAAGTATAGAGCGGCCATGTTTACACCATCCTATCGTTCCACATTTTCCCAAATTACTTCCAGGTTTTCCTGAACGTCGAGTGTGCGTTGGACCTTCGGAATTTGGCACAGGTGCGCAAGGTCAATTTTAGTGGCCGAAAAAGTACCCTTTACGAAGCGGGTATTAACCAAATTGGAACAATGGGCCAACAATGAGTAGTACTTTTGCTGTAGCGATTCTTTGAATAGTAACTATATATCAAATTGTTGGTGTAACATGCCGAAAAATGCAAAAAATACCCGTCGATACATGCTGCAGCGCATGTTGATCAATGGCCGCTGTTTTTGTTTGCTATTTGGGATTACATTGTCATAAATTTGCATTAGAATGTTGCGCATAATGAGTGCCTACTGCATGCTATCCCTGCTTGTAGCTCTGCAACATTCTCAACCACTTAAGCTCCTAACATAGCATGATGAACATGAAAGTTGCTTACGGGAATTGGCAACTGTCGCAGGTCGGTACGTCACTGGAGCGTGCTGCTTTCCAACATTTGCCACTTAGTTGGCAAGTGTGTACACAATGCAATTGTGTGGATACAGAGATGAAATCACTTTTTATGGTTATCATTTCAGTATACGTAGATAAGGTGTGAAACACGTTGAGTTACCCATTATCTGTGACATTGGTAGTTTCACATATTTGTTTACAGAAAGTCTTAGATGTAGTTCTACATTTGCGTTATCTCAACATCGTATACTGCCCATATCCTCCCTGTGTTGTAGACCCGGGAGCTACAAAACCCTGGGGATGCGGAACTGAATCTAGTCAACTTGGTGAACCCGGAAGTACCCCTAGTGAAAAACCTATTGCTGAGCGAAACCATGGCAGGCTGCTTTCCCCTCAGTGAGACCCATTGCTTCAACTGCTGGTGAACTTAAAACATATCCACATTTTTGTGGATGTACATGTCCCACAGCAGTTTTAACCATCAGGACGCTTATCGTGTCATGTTCCGTAAACATTGTTTTGAAAAGGTTTATCGCCGGTGGGACAAATCTAACGCTACAGAGGTTCACTGTCGGTGGGCAGGGCTTGGAAAAATGTGAATTTTCCCGGGAAGATAGTCGCATTTTTTTCTCACAGATTCCGCACTATATCCTAGTGTAAATTTCCCCCAAATGGCCAAGTTTCCCTGCAATTGGTCAACCTTCCTGGGAAGGAGCTTCCCACTTCCCCACTTTTTCGAGCCATGTCGGTGGGACACACTCCCGGGTGGAATGTGTCGTGTTTAGGGTTAACATGGCTACAAAAGCTTGGACAAGTGCTGAAAAATTGAGCATTGGTAAAAAAATTAACGATCCTTCATACTGTAACAAAGACCATGTCTTGAATATACATTTTGATCAATTGCTCTTAACTTGGTTTAAAAGGGTTCAGCATGGAATCATATCCTCTTTAATTGCACATACTTCGTTCATGTACTTCTTAGTAAATGATTGACCAAAAAAATTGCCCAGACATGTCGCAAAATAAGCCTTTGTATATCAAGTTTTGGCCGAGATTGGGTTGCTTTTGTTTTAGCACTATTTAATTAATCCCGTACTTCTTTGGGAATTCACTTTTGATTGAAACCTGCACTATTGTTCTTTTTGCTTTTACTGTGGTAGGGATTATTTAGTATTCTGCCAACCACTTCACTTTTTTTTTTCCCCGGGCACCTTTAACATGCGGTTATTCCGTTAACGTTGCCGAATTCGTACTGTGGGCAGAAACTAAATTCGTCCCTGTGGTACCCACACATGCAACTTTTCATTGCTTTTCATTTCATTGCTACATCCCTTAAAATAGGCAACTTAGCGATGACATCAGGAAACGCTTCTCTGATTTCTTGTTAAAGCATTTTGTGCACCAGGCTTCCTGGCAAACCTCTGATACCATCTCCAGTGGTCGGCCACGGTCGTCTACCCACGGACATCGCTCCTCTCAACTACGCCAAACTGTGAGAAAGCTTTCTGCTAAAAGTTTCTTTGAACAAGACTGTGGAATGTTCTTCACCCTCAAGAGGCATCTCCTATGTGTGCAACCCGCACCCTCACGGTCCTTCCCTTTCGTACGATGCCATCTATTGTCTGCTTTTGCAACTCAGCATTGAAACGAGTGTCCCGTTCAAACAAAAAAAGTGAGTGAACGAAAGCTCATAACTGCTGCAATCTCATTTCATTCCAAGATCTTTTAACATACATTGTGCACTTCAGTGGAAATTTATATTGTAGAGGGGGGTCACTGCAGCACGTAACAGTTTGATTGTCAAATCTGATCTACGATTGCGGAGATATGCCAATTTTAGTACTCTACATTGAAGCAATTGTGGGAGACCATTTTGTCAAAGGTCAAATCTTTTATTTTCTTATGGCCCAATCAAAAATAGCATCTTTAATGTACATAACAAATTATATCTTAAAAAGTTACTATACAAGATACAGACTAGACAATGTCAGCATATCTTCCTGATATTAGCAGCGTACTATGGCACGTTTCCACAATTAGCCGCTACTTTTTGTCAAATGAGGGTTAATTTTTCAAGTGCGTTAAAATTGTTTAATACTCGTTTCTCTTGCCAAGGCTACAGGTTTTCATAAAAATACCTCTGGCTAGCTTAATTGTCACCCCTCTCAATAAAATTCAAGTACTTGTTTTAATTTTGGGTAATTATGTTGAAAAATGAATTCAAAATACAATTGAATAATGTACATTAACTTGTCCCATATAATGACAATGGACATGGGCAACAGAAAGTATGCCCCATGCTTCCTCTAGGACAAATTTGAATAAATTTGGTTGATATTTCACAGATATATGGCAAATTCAAGGGTGTATTTGTGACCAAAAATGGGAATTGATACTAATAGTTTATTCACACTGAAAATATCAATGATGGCTCTGATAATTCAATGTTTAAAGCTCTTGGTATAGGTATAGGTATCAAATAAGTGCCAGCTGCCAGGTAACTAGAGAGTTGATATCCCACTGTTTGTAAAAAAGTTGGATGTGAAATATACAATGTGAAGCGACAACGAATGATGTTGAATAAAAAGTGTTTCAACAAAAAGAATACTTGAAGATTTAACATTTATCGAGTTCCTACACACAGTAGAATATTCAAAACACTTTTATTGGGAATCAGCAATATATTGACTAGTTTTAGGGATGGATGTGACATGTTTTTTGTGAACGGACAATGGCATTATTATGAGTAGTGTTTAATCTGAAGAATATGTTTTATTCAGTCCACTTAATTTTTTGACAAGAACCTATCACATTTTTTAATTTTAATGTTTTTCTGGCCTCTTTGCTTCAAATTATGTTTCTTTTTTTTTATAAGCCCATGCATTATGAGCAAGGCTAAAAGACAGTGTTTAGAAAAATTTTTTAAATGGAAATGGTCCGAAATACATCAAACAACCTTAAGACATTATAAAATTATAACCCAAAAAATGTGAAAAAGCCAATCAAACAATTAGTTGCTGAGTTAGATAGGCATTTTTATCCAAAAACTCCTTTTTGATGGATGTGACAAATGGGTGTGAACGGACACACTTTTTGTGGTCTGGCATTAATTAAAGAGCATAATAGGACACATCATCATTGTGCTTTGAATGCCACCAAATAGCTCTAACAAAACAACGAAGATTGGGTACACTAATGATAATTTATATTTGAGTAATGAAAGAAAGTGTTTTGGATGTGACGGATGTGATGGATAGTGACAAAATGTGAAAAAAACGGACCAAAAAAAATTGAAAATTTGCCCAGCCATAAAGATCGTATGATCTAATGTGTAGGGTACCAGATAAAGCGCTTCCCAATTGTATTTCAAATTAATATTACACGTGGACGATTTATCTTGTACACCCAAATCTACATTTAAAATATGGTGGATGTGACAAAATAAGTGAAAGGACAATGAGTCCTCCGCATCCATTTTGCTGTAACAAAACTTAGAGTGAGCAATACAACAAGGGTGGTAGTACACTATCTTAGGACATAAATTATCAATTGAAAATATTTTTTGTTAACAAGAAATAATGGATTTTGTTTTAAGAACCACTTAACATGTGGTAAAAGGGAACGGACAATGTCACATCCACACACTGAATTTTGAGTGCATATCATACTTTAACAGAAAAGCTAGTTCCTGATTTTGAATCAGTAATACAAAGTGGGATTATTCTCCAACCAAAATAAAGTAGAAGAAAGGGAAAATGTGGTGTTGAGGAATGGCAGTTGACAAAAATACCTAATTTCCAGTTGACACCAGAAATGGTCAGTGTTAGGAATGTTATGGTGTCACAAAACACTTAATCTTGTGACAGGAGCAAGTTGGTTAAGCTGTGGGAGGTAGAGCCCATAGGGAGAATGGAAAAAAACACAATAATGAGACTCTGATCCCATAATTTTGAACATGCTAGGAAGAGAAAAGACAAATTCAAACAGTGGCCGCCTAATCATGAAATGGGCCATATATCATATAAGAAACATATCTTAATATGAACTAATTGCATAGGAAATGATAAAAAAAGCTGGGTGAAAAAAAATAAAAATATTTGAAATTTGCAGGATTAGCTTCAAAATTAAGAATAAGTCGGATAGAATTCTCAAAGTTACCTTTTCCAACTGAATTGACAGAAAAGGAAGAAAATGGCAGTGTTCCAAGATACGATTCCCCATACAATTACGTGTTGTAGTAAGTGTCCCGAACGGACAGTATGACTAAAATTCCGATTTGTCCTTATTAGTTTGCTTTTGGTGGTATCATTTGCAGGGTATCGTTAAGATACCTGTACTGTGCTACGTCATGCACAAATCTGATTTTTGATGATTTTTTCGATTTTCTGATTAGCAAAGCACTGAGTGTCTTTAACCAGAGCATCATGATGCAGTAGCCTAAAGTATGATGACATCAAAGGACCAACGACAATCCTTTAAAGTACCTTTAATATTATTATCAGACGTTAGTCTGTATATGGAATGGTCTACTTTTGGAAATCCAAAATGTGCCGACAGAAGATAGTAAGTGTGACGTATTGGGGTAGGTATGCCTTTTGCATGTGAAACAAAATTTGGACTTCTGTTACGGTTTTGGATAGAGAAGGCGGTGTTTGGAGCTCCCATTAAATTGGATGTTAGATGTTGAAGTCTTCTCAGGCCCCGAAAGCTTGTTTTGTTTTTTGTGAAGGAAAAAAGGTGGAATTTTGGACGATTGCGTGAGGCTAGTAGTTTCAAGAAATGAAGAACATCTAGAGACTCGCCAGTGTGGAATAATCCATGTTCCTAAATGGGGGGATCATATTGAGAAAACATAATGAGTGTGACTCGGAGAGTGATGAATAAAATATATAACTATTGGGAATTGAAGGCATTTGGGGATGATTTACAACATATCAGAACATTTTGGATGTATTGCTGAAGAAGAATATCAAGTTGTTTTTTTTAATTGGACCAGAATGTTACCTTTTTTGTTTACAAGATGTTTCAACTTGCATTGGGGACTAAGAATGTTGAAGAATCTGAATAGAACAAATCCAAGACCCATAATACATTGTGTCAAAATTATCCAAACAATGCTGATAAAATAGTGTAACATCACAATTTGTACATGCAGTCTGAGGTCTCATTCTATTGTGTTATGGGATATGGTGAAATCTTCTAATCTCATAAAGATTACCACCTAAATTGTGGTGTCTTAATGCTTTGCAGAACAATCAAGTCATGAAAGCCAATATCCCATAATACCTTGTGTGAAATTGTGTGAAATTATCCAGTATACACAAGGCAATAGCAGAATAACATATGTGGAGCATCAAGGTCCATATTGTGTTGTGGGATATGGTGCACACATGCATTATAATCATGTTTGTCCTTGGCAACTTAAGTACTCTGCTCCATGGGGCTCCCTGCTTGCATGGGCCCTATACTATTTATTTCATAATTGACAATGTTATTTCTTGAAACTATATCCAACTTAAAATAATTTTGCTTATGCTGTGTATAGAGTTAGTTATAGTCCAAAAAATTTGTATAGAAAAAATCAGTCCAATTTTGATATCTTAAACAGGACAGTTGTCAGTATATTTTTTTAGGTATAGGAATACTATGTACATTAGATTGGAATGTGGCTGTAAAGAATCAGAGAAAGTGAAAGGGTGAGCAGGGCACTCATTTTTTGGGTACTGATTTGTGTGGCCGACTTCCAACTTAAAGCCTTTGGAACTGATTTTGTCTTTTCACTTGGCCCTTAGAATTAGAAAACCTTGTACACAAGCCTTCGGAAAAAATTCATACATTATGTCAATTATACTTATAGCATATTTTACACCCAAATCTAATCAGGTGAGACTCATCAACCGGCTTCTTTCCACTAAGTTACATCAATTTAACCCTTACGGAACTCCAGATAAATGGTACTTGTTGACATATTTCATTGTCAAGTGAAGGTCTAGCATCTTTTAAAATAGAGCTTCATTTTAAAAAATCTATACACACCCCATTCTGTGTACAGTTAAACTGCCAAAAGGTTCTATTCAAATTACATGTCTAAATCTTTAAAATATTTCAAATTTATGCACATATATCTTTAAATCCTTTCCGCATTGACAACGTTTACAAGTGAAAATGATTCATCATCCTTGTCCGTATGTCAGACTGGTAAACTAAAAGGGGGTTCTTTACACTCCAACTTTTTTTTTTCGTTTAATTCCATTTATTCTTAATTTATTTGCCTCTGTTCAAAGAATTTGATGTCTCTTTATTGCTAGCAGCCTGCTCTTTAAGATACCTCCATTTTCCAGCCCTATTAGATTCAGTATTATGATAGTTGCGGTCGAAAACCCTCAGCTTGTGGTAGCGGGGGATACGGGGGGGGGGGGCATAGACATACACACAAAAACGCGTGAAAACGCGTCGCCTCTAAATTCATAAATAAGTAGAGAAGTAAACATTGTGGGGCTCAAATTGCACCTGTTCCCTGAATGCTAGATCTAATCTTGATAAACCTAGGTTCCATTAATGTAATTAGTAAATTAATTGTTAATTAGGTACAATTTTTGATCACTTTTGGGGGATATGTGGCTGTTCTGTGCTAAAATATATCTCAAAAATTACTGTCGCGAGTTCTCTACTGCTAATCCCCCTGGCGGGAGCGGTTTTTTTTTTTTTACAATCTTTAAGAATCAGCTGTCAAATACCCCCCTTAACCCAAAAATCGACCCTTAAACCCCAAACCCCCCCTTAAACCTGGCAACCCACCTTAAACTCGTGCAACCCCCTTAAACCCAACAAGACCCCCTTAAAGCCCAGACAACCCCCCCTTAACCCTGGACAACCCCTTTAACCCGGACAACCCACCTTAACCCAACAATCCCCCTTAAACCTACAACCCCCCTTAACCCGACAACCCATGTGCAACGTCCCGCAATGCATCGCACAGCATGTATTCACGTCTGCGCATGTATACGCGTATATGAGCCACAAAACCCCTTAAAACCCAAAAACCCCCCTTAAACCCAAAATCCGCCCAAAAAATAAGAAAAAAAAGCAAAAATAAAAAGGAAGACGAAAGAAAAAAGAAAAAAAAAAACAAACCCCAACACCACCCCCCTTACTTGTGCAACCACCTTAAACCACACAATCCCCTTAAAGCCCTACAACCCCCCTTAACCCATGACAACCCCTTTAAACCCCCACCATAAATTTCACGCCCCTTAACCCAACACCCCCTAATCCTTTCACCCCCCTTACACCCTGGCAACCCCCCTTAAACTGGACAACCCCCTTGAAAAAAAAAAACTCGCTCAACCACCCTTAAAACCACACACGCCTCCTTAGCCCAGACAAAAAAAAAGCCAATCAACTACGTAAAAAGGTACCCCCCTTACCCCCAACAATCCCCCTTAAGTCACGACAACCCAATTAAACCCACACCCCTTACACAGACAATCCCCTAAAGAAAAAAAATAAATACCTAACGCAATCGCCCTGCGACCCCCCACACAACCCCAACCATCCCGCCTTACACCCCCCCACCCCCTTAAGATCTTTACACCCCCTTCAATCTTTACCACCCCCCTTAACCCCGACACCCCCTTAAACTCCGTGGCACCCACCTAAACCACACAAGCCCCCTTATTTCCCAGACATCCCCTAAAACCCCACATCCCCCTTAAACCCAACAACCCCTTAAATCTGGACCCCCCCCCTTAACCGGACAACCCCCTTAACCGGACAACCCCTTTAACCCAACACCCCCTTAATCCCCAACATCCCCTTAAACCAACAACCCCCTTAACGCTGGACAACCCCCCTAAACCCGGACAACCCCCCTTAAAGGGATTATAGAGGATATTGAATAATCGATGATTTTCTAGGTTTGGATATATTGTATTTTAATTGATGTAGGTGGCAAATCTGAAATAAAAATATGGGGGTCACCGACTTCTTTTTGATCTAAATAGGCTTTTCCAATGTATTATTTTCAAATTTTGGTAACGACTCGATTAACCCATGAGCATCCCTGACTTTTTTAATTTCCAAATATGATCGCTGCTATTTTATTTCTGATGATTTTTTGGATACCTTAGTTCCTCCAGTTTATCTCCTGATGTCTGGATACCTATAAAAAGTCCACACAGCTCCAATTACATGGGGTCCTTTTTTGAATTTGTACAGGGGGTAATAGGAGACAACTTACCATTATCCCATGTGCATATTCTTATTGGAAGGTTTATTTTGCTATTTTTGGTATGAATGGGTAAATCATTGACTTTTATTTTTTCTGGCATATCAGGTGACCATTTTTTATTACCAGATCCAAGAATAACAGAAATTAATATTATTCAGACGCCCTCGTGTTGATATTTGGTGGGCCAAAGCCTCAAAGTATGAACCTGGCTGTGTGAAACGGTCTGTATTTAGACCGAGTTGTCTGCACACACCTGCATGCATGAGAGTGAACATGAGGTAGCATGAATGTGTAGTATGTTTGCTAATTTTGCACTTTAAGGACGTTATTTGAAAATGGTAATTTTTGTAGAGTGAACTATATTTCTGTGGTGCTGTTTGTGATGTTTTTCTACATGGTTTTATAATGCTATTCAAATAGACAATTCTAGCAACATAGCCACTGTGTACAGTGCAACCGCTACCATTACAACAGTAACACTACTAAGGCATGATCCTTTACACTACTTGCGTTCCATGGAACATGGTTCGGCCTTAGTTCCAGTACTGAAACCCTAGGGTCGCCATGATCTTAAACACTGTACATTCTCCTTCGATTTACAATAAGCACAAGAAGTTTCCTGCAAATTTCTAGGATACGAAGAATCTCACATTCCTTCTCTTCCATATGTTGCAGTTTCAGTGCTTCAAACCACTTAAAAATGACGATGTTGGACGTATTTTGGGGACAAGGCAGAATCACATTTTTCTTCTAACTCAAACTCTAAGCAATGTGGGGGTTATAGGTCAAACCCTGGTCATAGCCGGGTCAGTACACGTGACAAACTTACGAGTATGAATGAGTATTGTTTGTAGTGTTTGAACGCAACTTCGAACGTTTTCGCGGCGGTGGTCGAGCCACATTGTGAACGCGCGGTAATATCACGGGCCAGTCGTTTTAAATGAAGATAATGAAGAATTTTTTCGAGCTATTTTGGTCTGGTATTTTGGACCAGAGAAGTATTAAGTGGTATCTTCTCTGATGCATCCTAATCTTATCATTACTCTGCCACTGTAGTGTAAAACAAAATAATTACTACATAATGGCTACACACTAACTGCCGGAATTGGGCATGGGGATATTAAATGCTGTTATGTTCTTTGCTTGCCTCTTAGAACATTATTTAGCATAAGTTAAAGGTACTTGTTAAGATTGGATAGTTCCTTTTTGGCACTATAAATTCATGTGTGACAACCAGTGCAAATATTGTATTGAAGAATTGCATTGTGGGAAGAATAACCTGTACCTCCTCTTCCTTCCCCCAACGAACTGACCATTTGTCGAATCCTATTGCCTACAAGGATTACCAAATTTGTCGCCCGCCGAAAATTCGTTGCCCCACCTTCTGCTCCTTCCCCCTACCCCACCCCATTTGTATGTCTAGTTATGCCACTGTATTTTACTTTCCAGATGGATGCCTGTATTTTGTATATTTTATTAGCATGATAGAACAAATTCAAAAATACATTTGCGCAATATGGCGATGCCCATTTATTTTTTTTTTTTTTGTAACTACGGTACAAATACACGTCAATAATGATACGACACATACATGTTCATCACTCCACAAACAAAATAGCACGTTCTTTTGAGTTCAATATGCCTGTGGGATAGATCTAGCTACCGTGACTTCCCGTCGATACCATTCATAGACAAATCGTACATCACAACATCCATCCGTAATCGACTCAGTCTTTTGTTCCCTTGATTTTATCTTATCTGAAGGAAATATAACGATTTCAATAATGCAGAGTGATGTATGAGTGTCTAGAGCAGACGCCTAGAATGATTTATAGCTTATGACATTTGGGCAAGTTTTTAGCTGTACGAAAGGAGTTCACTTCACAATTTAGCTGTTCTCGTAAATTTACATTGCCCCGAAATCTGAAGTACCAAAACTCTAGGTCAGTAAGGATGATAACGATAGTGTTAAAAGATACTGTTGACCTCTGTTTGGGTTACCAGAACTAGGTTTCTGCCTCCATTCATGGAGTTTTCATGGATTTGTGGTGCACTAAACAATTTTTAAATCTGAAATCTGATCACTTATTGCTGTTTTGTGGAATTGGGAATGTTCTTGTTACTTATAGCCTAGGTCCATGCCATGGTTCGATTGCTAATAGCCTCGTCCTCAAGGACCCAGATTTTCACGGAAGTTGTCAAAAATTTTGCCCCATTTTGGTCAACCATGGCATTATAATGTTACAGTCCGTGTACTCTAGGGGACTTACAAAATTATGGTTTTTAGCTCTCACTTAAAACGCATTGAAATATCGCACAAACTTTTACAGAGGGGGGTTTTGGGGTTGAACCCATTCTATTAAGTGCAACGAGCCGATTTTGAGGCCTCAATATTGTGGCCATAATAGTAACTCATATAGACTAGACACTCAAGATTGCTTGCCTTGTATTTGGCTACAGAAATTGCCTTAAAATAAGAAGGGGGAGACTAAAAAGGCGATTCTTACTTTGCTTATATTTCAATATAACACTGGCTGAATTTCGTATCTGCTCCAATAACGAAATTAGAATTTCACCATGTTTGTACCAAAAAACATTTTCTCATCTTAATCCTGTCAGGTGGGGTTTATTTTTGATTGAAAGCTTACATATAGCAAAATCAGATTTTCACATTTTTTATGGACACCTGATATGTGAAATCTCTTTCTTTTTTTTTTTTTTTTTGTAGGTTGCACCTTTAAAGGATAAGCAGTGCTGTGCCTAATTCAAAAATCAGAAAACATCATCAAACTTAATATGTTTTGCATTTTTGTTACTGGCATGGATATGCGAATATAACCTGCATGTCGTCTGCCCTGCAATCTGTGTATTAACGACAAGGTATCCTTTAATCCTATTCTGAATTTCCTATCGTGCGTATCAAAATTTGACTTGAGATCAAAAAAGCCTCCGGTGATTCCCTTACTTAAGCATGATATGTGCCCCATGATCATACCCGGATCAATATAGTTTTGACCTCAAAACAAGACCAACATTGAGTTTTGTTTATTAAATGGTACTCGTAAACTGATTGTGATTTATAGATTCCATTGCTGTATGTCTAATTTGCGGGAGATGTATGACAAATTTCTCCAATATTTCATTTTTTTCCACTATTTGGTGGTTTGTTTCTATTAAAGCCATACTGGAATTGTAGCACACTTATCCCTGATTTATACGTTAAGCCACGACAGTCAATTTTTTTCAAAATTCAAATGCCGCATTTTGTCTATTAATTGCTAGTGTTAGGTCCTATGAACCCTTATATTACTTTTCTTGTGAAAACAGACACTTGGGCTTTTAAGCGGGCTTGAAGATGTCATTTGCGACTATTTCTGGGCCTTCAAAAAGTTCGATCCCGACTTTTATTATAAACAAAGCAATAAACATCATTGACAAATACGGTGTGTGTAATGCTTAGCCACTTACGTGGGTCTTTACGACACCAATTTCCAATACAACAATGCCAAAAATGGATTTGATGAAAATATAGAGGACCGATTTGGTACATTGGGAGAGTCCACTGATAGCTCCTTTACAAAGCCTTTCCACATTTTCAATTCTCTCACATTAACCGCTGCTAACTCACTGTTAAAAAATCGATATAATTACACCGGCATCCCCTTTAAAGGTTGCCACCCATGACGTCGTTTGACCACCTCTCACTACGAATAAAGCTTTAACGGAATAACGCACATGATGCGAAGGGTATCTTGGTCAACTGTGACCATCTGCAATGGTGGCCAAACAAGATATTCCAGGGAATTTAGAACTGCATCAACAGTTTTGTATCATGCAGCATTTTTACACACGGATTCATTCTTATTCTTTGCAGATGTTTTAAATACTGGCTTTTCACACTGACCGGTATCGTTCGACGTTTTGCGATTGATCGCCGTTATATTGAAGATAGGCATCGTTTTCTGAATACTAACGCGCATGCGCAATAGCGCCTTAGTTAAACTGTAAAGAGGTTTTCCAAGAAAGGATTTAATGAGTCTGCTGCTCTCACAAAATACTTACGGCACGTGGTTGTAGTTGTTCTTTTTTAAATGCTGATGTTCTGGCCCTCTTTGAATGATATAACTTGTCACCTTGGTTGGTTTCCGCACAGAAATTGTGAGTTTTTCCGTTCATGAATCGAAAGACTGGATAATGAAATTCAACATGGCGGATAGACCTCTTAACGTAAGTGCATTTAATTGGACGAATGTGTGCCGGTATTTGAGGAAGCACACACGATATTTGTGTCAGAGTTGGCGAATAATTATAATGAGTTTGATTTGGTGGCTTTTTGAAGTCTACAATATAGCAATCGATCGCAATCAGCCGACCGATCACCGGCTCAGTGTGAAAGCCTTAATATGGAGGGTTTTTGAACCCTGGCCCGGCTTTTGCCACTGAGAACACAGGCTGCATGTTCCACTGTGCAGCAAGTTTTTCCACTCACATGTTGGGGTTTGGGATTCAACCCCATGTGATGTTCTTCAGGAATGAACAAAATGCAATGTAATGTAACTGCGTCCACACTTTTTTGAACACTGTGCTGTAAAACAATGTAGACATACTGGATTTTGAGTTGATCATTGTGTTTAAATACCTTTCAACACTTAAATGTACTTAGAAGCAAAGTCCAACCATTTGAGACTTTTCTGTGCACAAAACTCCAAGAATGTCTCAAAAGTTAATGAGACCTTTCTCCGCATTTATTAAGATAAATTGACAGGAAATAATTTATAATATGAAGGCCATTCTGATTGCAATACAAGTGAGGGTTTTCGGCTCGATCCCCAGGCCTGAAATTGAATGAATGCATTCATGTGATATAAACTGAACCGCGGCATCTCAACATGCATGCATGCATTATGTACGTCCCACTTCTGGGCAGAATATATCAGGTGAAGAGTTCATTCTGAAGTCACATTTAAGGAGTTTGGGTCTTTATCGCCTTTTGGCATTGTTTCCAAGCCCCAAATCCGCCGAAATGCCTTCTACAACCTGTAACGTTGAATGCCCGTTAACAAGCAGCAACGCCGACCCGCGAGTAAGCGTTCAATTACACAAATAAAATATTCTTAATCCCGAGCGCGCGAGAGCACAAGATTGTGCGTATTTTGCGTTTATTGCTAGCGCTGAATGCACTTAATTCAGGTGTTTCAGTTTTTCCCAATGAAAGGAGGACTTTTGGGTGAATTTTCTCAAAAGTCCTCGGTGACCCCATATTTTTGGGTTTGTATTAGAAAGCTGCAGTGAGTGACAACTTATTAATACAAAAATATGGCCACATTTTAGCTCATTTTTATTTGCTATACCCTAGGAATGTTATGAAAATTCCCATGGTAAAAATGTGTATTTATACATGGGTTTTATCTCAAAACGACCTCCGGTGATCCCCGATTTTTTGTCCGTCATGTTCATCAAGCCATATTTATGGTGAAGTTTGAAGAGGAAATTAACGCGGGGCATCTCAAAACCCTTAATAATGTACGGCCCCTTGCTGCAAAACATCTTATGAACCCACTTGTTTTCGGAGATATTTGAGGATTTAGTTTCATTTACACACATCTCATGAGCCACTGATAACGTTTTCTCTCGCACAGTACCAATTTAGATCTATCTTTTTGTCTATGACACATACTCACCGTGGGAAACACTTACTGGACCGCTGTAACTCGATCTTGTCTAGCCTTGTTCAAGGCGTCCGAGTCTGAATCTGAATTATATCGCCAGTGGACTACCGTAAAGCAATAGTAATTTTTGACCAAATGCTTTTATTTGTTATAGCCTAGCCTACCAACACAGGTGGTCTGTGTTTAGTCTCGCCAGCGCGTCAACACTGAGCCGATTGGAAGTTAACAATTTCTATTATGCAATTATACGTTTTACACCAGCCTCATAGGCAAACCCTTTTCGGTTTTGTGTTTTCCGCGCGTGAAAGTAATTCCAATTTTACACGCGCGCTTCTAGCCACAGCGTGCGCCTCGCATACTCACGCAATGCTATCGCGCTGTATGTTGCACTGCAAAAACTCCGGTGTTGATTATGCAACACCAGGCGGTGTTAAGCTTGTCAGTGTTAATTTCTGGTGTTTAAAATTTAGGAAGTTAACACGCTTGGTGTTGCTGCTGCAATTTCTGGTTATGCATTTTGATGGTCTGCTTATGTATACTAAGTAAACAGTGTATATATAACAAACAATAAAACAGCAACATTTTCTATACATGTTAGATGTTACAGCGATAACAGTTAACCCAACCTGGTTGTTCTATCACACCAAAGAGTGGTCCTCCTGGGGCACCAGGAGTTGTTAAATTAACACCATGATGTCAATATTAACACCAAGAGGTGTTACTTAACCAGTTGTGTCAATTTAACACCCACAGGAGGAAAACACATACTAACACCGACATGTGGGGTAAGATTAACACCAAGAGTGTTATGTTATATATTGTACACCAATATTAGTGTCATATAACCACAATTTGTGTAAGTTTTAACACCAATAGGTGTGGTCCCCTCCAAACACGGCTTCGGTGTAAATCAACCCCCTCGAGTGTTAATCTAACACCGATGTTTTGTGGCAGTGGCTTACAGATGCGACCGTGCTATTCTGTATCCATCGCGGTGTGAAAGTTTGCCAATGATGGTGATGAACAAAGTATAGGAGATTTGTTTTGGGTTGTGGTGTTGACTTGTGACGGTAGTAATTCGTAAGCGGAGTGATTTGGCACATACATATGGTAATGAAATAGATTTCTGAGACCCTGGAGATGGGTGGTGGTGGGGGAGGGGATTGTGCCTGGCACTGTGCAAGGCCCAGGGGGGTAGCCTCGGTTCTGCATCATTTTTTTTATAATATCCCATGTGTAAGAGTATTTGCATGGGCTCACTAAGGCTCGGTTGGGGGGTCAAACCCTAATTTTGGTTATATATGGGCGTGTACCTCGAAGCTCCAACGGGGACATAGCCAAGCGTCTTGAACAACCTGAAGCGTCGAATGCCCGTGCTTAACATGCAGCAACGCACGACCCGCGTAGTAAGAGTAGCGTATTTTTTTTACACGAAATAAAAATATTCTTAATCCCGACCTGAGCGCGAGAGCACGGAAGATGGGGGCGTAATTATTTTGCGTTATTGCTAGTGCTGTTGAATGCACTTAGATGCATGGGTTAAGTTTTCAAGAAAGGAGGATTTTGAGTGAATTTCTCAAAAAGGTCCTCGGTTGTGACCCCATATTTTTTGGTTTATTAGAAAGCGCAGTTGGACTGCACAACTTTTATCAAAAAAAAAATAATGGCAACATTTGAGCTAATTTTTTTGCGATACCTAGGAAGTTTATGAAAAAATTCTCCATGGTGAAAAAAAATGTGTATTTTATAAGGGTTTTATCTCACAAACGACCTCGGTTGATCCCCGATTGTTTTGCGTTCATGTGTCGATCAAGCCATATTATGTGAAGTTTGAAGAGGAAATTACGGCGGGGCATATCTCTCAAACCCTTAATAATGTACGACCCTTCTGATGCAAAACACTTATAGAACCCCTTTGTTTTTCGGAGATATTGAGATTAGGTTCAATGTATTACACCATTCTCTATGGAAGCACTATAACGTTTATCTCTCGCACAGTACCAATTTAGATCATATCTTTTGTTTGTCTATGACACAGACTACCACCGTGGGAATACTTACTGACGCCCTTCGTAAACTCGATCTTGCCTAGCCTTGGTTTCAAGGGCGTCCGAGTCTGAATTTGAATTATATCGCCAGCGAACTACCCGTAAAGGAATAGTAATTTTGACCAAATGCATTTTATTTGTATAGCCATAGCTACCCAACACGGTGTCTGTGGTTAGCTCGCCAGCCGTCAGACACTGAAGCGATTGGAGTTAACAATTTCTTCTATATGAACTTATACGTTGTTATCACCTAATAGGCAAAACTTTTCGGGTTTGTTTATCGCGAGTGAAAGTAATTCCATTTTACACGCCGCTTCTAGCCACAAGCTGCGCCGCGAATACATCACGCACTGCGACGTTGCGTTTTCCTGGGTGGTCGTGTTGCACTGCAAAAAACTTCCGGTGTTGAATATGCAACACCAGGCCGGTGTTAAGCTTGTCAGTGATAATTTCTTGTGTTAAAGTTTAGGATTAACACCGCTTGGTGTTGCTGCAAAATTTTGGTTATGCCATTTTGTGGTATGCTTATGTAATAATAGAAGGTAAACAGTTAATATAGAAACAAACAATTAAAAAACAGCAAAACATTTTATACTAACATGTTAGATGTTTCAGCGATAACAGTTAACACCACATTTGGTGTTAATCAACACCAAAGAGTTGAGTCTCCTGGGACAACAGGAGGTTGTAAGTAAACACCAGTGATGTCAATTAAACACAGAGGTGGTTAATTACCAGTTGTGGCAATTAACACCACGGAGGAAAAACACATACTTAACACCGACATGTGGTGTACGATTAACACCAAGAATGTTAGGTATCTTGTAACACCACTTATAGTGTCAATATAAACACCAATTTGGGTGTAAGTTTAACCACCAATAGGTGTGGTCCCCTTACAAACACGGCTTCTTGGTGTCAAATCAAACACCCTCGGTGTTAAATTTAACACCGATGTTTTTGCAGATGTTGCTTACAGATGCGACCGTGCTATTCTGTATCCATTCCCGGTTTCTGTGAAGAGTCTGCCAATTGTGATGAAACAAAGGTAGGAGATTTGGTGTCGGTGTGACTTGGAATGGGTAGTAATTCTAAGCGGGGTGATTTGTGCACATAATTATGTATGAAATAGATTTTCTGGGACCCTGGAAGTGGGTGGGTGGTGGGGTGAGGGGGATTTTGCCTGGACACCGTGCTAAGGCCCAGGGGGGTAGGCCTAGATTTTGAGATATTTTTTTTAATTCCATGGTCAAGGTTTACATGGGCTCAGCTAAGGCTTCGGTGGGGGGGTCAACACTAATGGTATCTATGGCGATGTACCTCGCGGAAAGCTCAGAACGGGGACATAGCCAAGCGTCTTGAACAAGGACTAGATCTTGCATGTTAGGTTTTAAAACACTAAGTTCCCTAGTGTTGCCTATGACTATTTTGAGCCAGGGGGGGGCAGAGAAATAATGAACAGCTAAGCCGCCAAGGTAAGTCAATGGAGTGCGAAAGAAGTGGCACGCATAACGGCTATTCTGAATCATTCAGACTCTGAAGTGAGTGGTAAATAGTCTATGACTATGGTGCAAAAACAGCAGTCTGTCTTGGCCATTTAGTTGTTGTTTACAGTAGCCGATTCAATAGCCACACCACTGGATAAAAAACATATAGCAGCTTTTGTGACCTGTGACAGGTATTAGAAATGATAGCTGCTCTTTTCCAAATAGTGAGGCTATTTGATAAATTTAAGTAATGCGGTTCTCAGTGTCGGCCTATGACTTGCCATACGTCCCTCATATACACCCCCACCTGAATACAATTATGAAATGTCATAGTTTGATTTTCCCGTCATGTGGGAAGAGAGGATGAAGTGATTAAGTTTGCCAGTAGGTTGATGTGACTAGTTTAATTTTTTATACACCCGATGCCCAAATAAGTAAAATTCATGTATTTAACCAAATTATGCATCTCCGGTGAAGTTTTGACGAATAAATTGAATACAGTTGTTCAATAAAGATTGATATGTCATTTGATTTCCTTGTGGAATTTCCTTTCATCATGAACCCCAACATGATATACTCGATGAAGTTCCAAAAATGACCCCACTTAGGGGGGGTTCTGTGTCAATTTTTTGGGGGGTATCCAGTTGGGTGCTCCAAACTACATGTAATTGGCTAACTAACTACATGGTGCAACCAGAAATAGCATAAAGTATTTCAAACATGGCTCTGTGCTCCCTGGTTATTGGGAAAACCGGAAAAATGTTGTCGTTTTACAGGCCATAAAATTATAAACAAATCGAACGATTTTGATTTTTCTACTATGTAAGAACCATTATAAGATCTTTTCGGCGCCCTAATAAAAACTGGTGTCACCGACTTAGTTTTCGAGAAAAGAGATTGAAATGGACCTAAAAATTGCCAAATTTTCCCTTCAGTGCGGTACTGTTTGCATGCGTATTGACGCACGGAAAAAGCGCAAACCATGCCAAGTACGCGTTCGCAAGCGATTTGGTTCTTGTTGAAGGAGGAAGCAATCAACTCTGGTGTGGAGTGGATGAGTTTGTGGCGGCGGGGAGGGAGTGATGAGTGAGTGATGAGTGAGTGCATCGCGAACTTTTGTTTCAAATTAGGGCAAACAGATCAATTAAAATATAGGCCTAAAAGGAAAATATAAAAAAGGATTTAATTTGTTCCAATAAAACTTTCCCCACACCACTATTTCATATGTTTCCTATAAAAATGGGTTCTTGACCTTGAAGCTAAGATCCCGAAAAAACTTCCCTCTCTTCCTGGATCCAGGCGAAAAGTGCCCATGGGAATTAAAGTTATGATACAACTACATTAGAAATTAAATGCCATGGCATAAGGGTGTGCTATTTCGGAATTGTGAGATAATTGGCTCTTGATAAAGGCAAACGGCAACAGAAGTTTCTAGATTTTTTACCCCTTTTTCGGGACTGTCATAAAAACTTACCCAATTTGGGAACGTACCAAATGATTACCACTCCCCGACACATCACCCATATTTTGCGTCGTTATTCGTTTAATGTCGGTACATGGGCGGTTGTCGGCATCGGTGACCTTACCCCTGTACCACAACCCACCCGCACCCCCAATCTATGAAAACGATTCGGATGCCCCTGGCTGTGATTAACAAAATTAATGGTATAGCGATGAAACGAGGCAAAAACTACCAATAAAAAAAATAAGGTATTTTTAATACATTTCAACTAAACATGCATCACACGCACCTAAGAAAGATATTCTACGCTCGACTGCGAGTGGTTAATTGGCAGCGCAGGACCTGACCCGCGTACGCCGATGCCTTTCACTTCAATTATCCTCTAAACCCTTAACCCGGACAACCCACCTTAAAACACGTACTGTGCACAAGTGAGAGACTTGTCGATCAAAACAAAGTGTGACGTCGTAAGATAGTGCTGCCTTTACGTCCAACGGCCAATCGGAAAATACGTACGTAAAACAAGGCATCGACCTCGGTCAAAGGTCGTTTTACACCAATAGAAAAGGGCCGTTTGTTTGTTATCGGTCTTGGAAGCTATATGCGAGTTTGTTTTATTTTTTTTTATAGTTAAGGATTTTCATGTCCAACCCCCCCTAAATAACCTCATGATATGCTAAGTTACTGAAAATCAGTGGCAACAAAGGATGGGCATTGTAGCAAGTCCAAACACGTGATTGCGCCTTCGTTTTGCGAAAAAAGAAAAATAGCTAAACCATAGAATAGAAACACTGACGGCTGCTGAATCGTGCTGTAGAATTTAAAATGGAGTGTGTTGCTGATGAGAGGAAGCGATGAAAAAATGAATAAACCGTCTTTTTCAAGACCATTCATAGTGACGCCGAAGGAGATTTTAGAGGCAGTGGATTAGCATTTGAACCAACAATCGATTGTGGATATGATAGATGCCCCCGTAGGAGCCGACTAGCCATCAGTAGTGTGAAAATTCGCCGGTCACCGAGTCCACTCAGATCAGTGCGAGTCATTGATGTGTCACGGTTAATGTGCACTGACGGGGCTGAATGCTTGCGAAGCGGAACGTTGTGGGCAAGCAACAAATGAGGTTTCCAGTTAAGTTTCATTGTATTGGCCGCGTTGCAACTGATAGTGCTGGATTTTGGCATCAAATCAATGTCGGTTGCTTCATTGATAGTACGATACAAACCAACAGCATCCACCAAGTACCAGACAGATCAGACACTGTGCTGCAGCTGGCTACAGTACTAGTCTACAGTCATGGACAGTACTACGGGTCAACCACAAGGTTGGCTGAAAGATGGTGGTTTACGTTTTTCATTTACTATAATACTAAGCCTTTATTTTTTTTATCAGATGGTTGAATAGTCATTACCGTATACCGCGTCAGACAAAAAAATCAAACTCACGTCAATACATAATGACTTCTTACAATTGCATAGACATGTACATGTAATTTACATGTACAGATTTTAATACACCCACCATACAAAAAAATCCCCATGTTTAGTGATAGTGCTTTTATTTCATGGAAAAATGACACTGATTAAATGCCCACTAAAAATTGAAATCCAAACACAATTACTCATTTTTTTGTTTTATTTGGCATTTTTATTCAAAACAAATTTGTCATTATGATACTATCATTATTTGAGCAAAAATTATTCAACTCAACAAAAACATCACCATTTGTAAGAAATATTATACCTAGACAATATGCAGCAGCTATTATAAAATCACCCAAAAATCACCAATTTTTTTAAAATGGCTGCCCTTCGGCCAAGGAAGTGTTAACCTAATCAGCGCGAGATGAGACATGATTCCCCACCCCTCCATCAAGTTCATCAAAAAATCGGACTTATGGATCTTCAGATAGTGGTTCACACGGTTTTTGGGTAGGAAAATACCCCAAATTTATCCCATAAATATGCAAATTAGATTATTTAATAGCATATCATGCGCACAAACCTAAGAGCGCAGGAGTACATGATTCCCCACCCCTCACCCCAGTTTCATCAAAATAGGACGTATGGATCTCCAGAATAGTTTGTTCACCAAGTTTTTGGGTAAAAATACCCCAAATTAACTCATTAATATGAAATTCAGGTACTAATTAGCATATGCACGCCCATAATTTAATCAGATGACGGCATGGGCAAGTCCGATTTCACCCCCCCAGTCACATCACCATAACCCTATGGGTATCATGTTATCGCGTTCACCCCCAGATTGTGGGTAAAATTACCCCAAATTAACTCATTTATTATGCAAATGAGGTACCCTATAGCATATGACACGCCCATAATCTAATCAGATAAGGGCATGGCAGTCCGATCCCACCCACCACGTTACATCACCAGAACCCTTATGGGTCTCATGTTATCGCGTTCACAAGATTGTTGCGTAAAAATACCCCAAATTAACTCATTAATTATGCAAATATGGTAACTAATTTGCATATGCCACGCCCATAATCTAATCAGATGAAGGGCAGGGCAGTCCGATCCCACCCACAAGTTAAATCACCAATAAACCCTATGGTCTCATGTTATAGCGTTCACAAGAGTGTGTTGGACGCCGCCGACACGCCCTGCTGCTAGCATAATCCCCCTTCTGCTCTTCAAGCCAGGGGGATAAACGATTGGTTGGACGCCGTCGACGCCGACACCGACGCCTTGGATGATAGCATAATCCCCCTTTGCTGTTCAAGCCAGGGGGATAAAAACGAGGGAGATAGACGGCGGTAAAACTTGATTAACTTGATTTTAATTAGCTTTATATTCTCTGTTTTAATCACACATTGGTATCCCTTATATAAAAGGTGATTAGCCTAGAGAAAGCATTAATAATTAATTTCATGACCAACGTCATCTTCAACCAAAATTGTGGCCATTGGGTGGACCTGTATGAGTCACATGAGTTTGGAGACATTTTATGAGTATGTCAGTCAACAAGAAAGGTTTAGACATGTAGTATACATAAAAGCATGATTTAAATTTGGTTATAGAATAGAGGCGATTCATGAAAACAATACACTTGTATTAGGGTCAAGACCTTGAAGACATGCTCAATAGCCGCCGATCCGTGATTTTTGCATTGTCGTATGGAAGTTTGTAAATGTCAACAGGTTTAGTAGCTATGGGAATACAAATTTCACTAGTATAAGTAAGAAAGGGCCCCTTGTACATGTTGTGTAATATAGGTTTGTCATCATTTGCTCAAATCGTTAAAATACAGGGACTTCAATATGCCTATTGAACCTTTATAATACATGGATCACCCATTGTATATATACCGGATCACCCTGTATAACTTACTTGATCATAACTTTGGACAGAACCATATCCTATTGTATTTCTCTTGAAGAAAATTATAGGATTAGTACTTGAATAAAAGTTTAATCTTCAAAATGACCTTTTTGCGTCAAAAAAATTTAAGTGAATGGAACACCCTGTATGTTCACAAACAGAACCGACATTGATTATCTTTATTATTTTTGGAGGGCCTTTTGTCATGTATTTCAAAAAATCCACATCTGTTTTGGACCTGCAATTTTGGAAAAAAAATTGACCAAGGTATATGAAAATGACCCAAATATGTAATTTTCTGATGTTACACCCATAGGAATTTTACCCACCCTGATTGTCTCTCTTTTGGCATGTCTGACATCCTGGTAGTATAAGCTTTCCAAAAATGATACTTATATACAGTTACATTTAAGGAATAAAAGTTTGTGTTGAGATTCTGAGAGTAATACATCTTGGTGCCTTTTTGTCTTTTGCAACTGTGTAAATTTTGTGCTACCCCCCAGTGCATGGACATATGGCCCTTATCCTGAAATTGAAGTCTGCCAAATTTTATATTGTCAGCTCTGATAAAACAGTCACAGCAACATTTTACATTTTAATCAATTGCTATTTACAAGCTCCATAGGATTTGTACAGTAATAACACCATAGTGACTAAAAAAACCGCATGCATTTCTGGGGAATCTATAGATGTTGGGAACTTACCATTTTAAATGCCCGTACAATTCCAAGCCAATTGGAATTTTTTACTGAAACTTGGAAAAGATGAAAGAAAGGATGGTTCTTGTATATATGCACTTCGCAAGCTAATATTGCCGAATTTATGAAATACCTTGCTCAATATTCATCAATTTGGGGATAATTTTACCAGAAATTGGCAAAATGGGACGAAAAGCGACGGTTTTTTGCAATCTTAAAACGATCATAACTCTGGAACCGCTTGACGTAGGAATGGAATTTGGGCAAATTGTTTCTTTGACGAGTACTTTCAATCTAAAACTAAAAAATATGGAAATAAACAATTTAAAAAAATCAGGGGACACCCATATTAATGAATTCTTTGTTTTTTGTAAAAAAGACATTTTTAATTATTAAAAAAAAAACCGTTTGGGGGGGGGGATGGTTTATTTTTTTATTTGGACATTGGAAAGTGTAATAATCAAAAGTAAATGCTATGATGTTTTCCCAGATTAACCCAAATCGCACCTGGAAATTAGGCGATCATACGGCCACCCTATTTTAAGCATTTTTTAAAGAAAATTAACAATATCTCAGTTCTGATACATCAAAAAGTAAGTAAATGACTGTTGTACCAAAGCCTCAAAGGAAGCCCAGATTATTACCAATCGAAATAATAAAGCCAAACTCCTTTTGCTTTGCTTGAGGAAAACTTCGGGACACTTCACCATATTTTCTGAACATGTCTTTGAACTATCTGCTGATCTGTGTCGGGGTTAAATTGCCTACAAAGAGGGCGGACACCTTTGTGTGAACATTTTTTTCATTCCTTCGCGATCCTGGCCCTGCTTCTTCTTGGTTTTCCTGATCCAGTTCGAACTCATACTTGGCCCCGTTCACGCTTTTCGCGATGAATCCCCACGCGGTCTATTGTGATGGTTGTGGCCGTTGTCTCTCATATCTGGTTTGATGTCAGGTTTGCCTTGCTGCATGCCTGGCTTAATCATGGGCTAGATTCCGATTTTGCGGTCTGGATTCTGTTTTGGTGTATGGTGGGGTTCTATTTGGGAGGGCCCTCTTGGTCACCGCTTCTTTGATCGTTCCTGTTGCCCATTTTGACGGGGACGAGCTACATTCATTGACATCTTTATGGTTAAATTTGTCAAAATCAAAGCAAGAAATGACACCACGCTTCCAACACCGTTCACACAAATGGCCGATGAATGAAAAAATTTTCGCTTGTTCAATGACGACGTCGGCTTTGTTCCGAGAGGTTCGGATTATTCGAAAATTACCCGAACGTCTCTAAATCTTACTTCAGGCACCATAAGCACGTTCATTAAATGTTATAAAATTACAGGAATTTGGAGATAGGATTCAGTTCCTTGATGCCCCAAACCTTTCAATGAAGAGAATATGTTCAGCTTTTTTTATTAAAAAAAAATCTCGGTTATTCCGGAAAATAGCATGTCTCGGAAGAGGTCATAGGTCACCAGGATTGGGACTCCTTTCTCTCGATTGCCTGCATGAGTAGGAGAGACGTTTAAATCGTGTTTAGCTAGCGATTGTTTGTTTTGTAGTATTCGTAAATGGGTACAATTGATAAGTTAGCTATGTCTTTAACTAAATCATTGAAGGATTGAAGCGGGGGATTTCAAAAAAAATTCGACCCAGTCCCGGCTCATAGCAGCCATGAAGTCACTCAGAATCAGTCATAGTCATACTATACTCGAGTAATAAGTGTTGAACTGATCGAACAATCTGCTGCATGTGGCGTGAAGGTCGCACTGCCTGTAGACAGCGCGTAAAAAAAACTGATAAAATAGACACGCGATACGCCCGTGTACAGGTCGTACACGCCAGTACTGCATACGCTTAGTTTCAAACAAGGTCCATGGACAGCTTTAAAATACATATAATACCACCAAAAAAATGTTTCATCATAGTATGTAATTTGGTATCAATGTAAAATCTGCATGAAGCAGTAATTGAGAAACCTTATAATTGATAAGAAATTGGGCATATATATCATGTGGTTTTGGACAATCTTTCAAAGGAAATTCCAAAATGAAAGTGATTATCGCGCTGCCAAGGCGTGACCCAGAAGTGACGTCGAGTAACAAATACGCGATACTCGCCATGATCGTCATCGTGCGGACGTCCGGCGCGTCCGCGTGGCCCAGTTTTCTTGCATACTACCACAGTTGACCTCTGTGTATGCGTCGTACGTGTTTATAGGCCTATCATATGCATATTTTCTTGGCCTTTAAAATTACGATTATAATGCGTGTATTGTCGACGGCTGCACAAGCGAGTGACCGTACCGACAGGAGAATCTAAAGAATTTTTATTCGAAGTTCCAGACAAAGAAACCGACAAGAAGAGATATGGGTTTTGTTCATCCACTTAACAAGGCCAGACTAGTCGCTCCAGGTGTTCCACCACACAGTAATTTCGAATTGAAAATTGATTTAAGAATGTTTAAAATAATGATAAATAATAGCTATAGATAACGATTTTTTCGTTGGTCATGGCAATATGTATGAAGTCATGCATCGTGTTGAGGTCCTATTGGCCCTGCTGGTATGCCGGGCACTGTGCACGCGCCACGCTAGTTCACGATGTGAGCTTTGTTTACAACTTGTAACTCTGACGTCATTAAACGGGGCAAATCCAACTCCAGCATCTTTGATACGCGTTCGCGAAAAGAGAAGGACCTCTCAGTTGGGTATATTTATCCTTGAAATTTACACTTTCCAGATGTTCACTTTTTAAAAATCTGTGTTTGCGATGATTAAGGATTACTGTGAGGTTACGAAAAATGTAAAAAATTAAGAATATGTCTACTCAGGCCAGCCATGACCTTTAATAGTCCTCGCATTTCGTAACGCTATTGGCATTCCGTGAGAACTTCTAAATTTCGAAAGTTCATTTTACCCAACATTTTGAGACATTACCTTCCAACTTTTTCCTTTGGCAATATAGGACTCTCCACTGGGTTTAAAAAGTCCTTAGAATTAATTTACTGGACTCAGTGGTCGTGTAAATTCATGAAGTTTTGAGACAGTAAGAATCCACAAAATATTGAGACACGCAGGATATTTGTTTATCGTTGATAAGCCTGACGTCCCATTCTGCAGCTCCTTGCAACACAATCCATCGCGCTGAGTGCTCACAGCACAACGTACCCTCCGTGCGTTTTATATGTCAAACGATGGAGAGGACTCAGCTAAGATCACACTGTCGTCGCAGCTGTTGAGGGTTGATATTGTCTACACGCCCCCTGGGTAGTTCCTGGTACCAAACAGAGGTCAACATTTCTTTTAACACTAATCGTTTCCCATCTACTGACTCTGGTTTTGTACCGTTGGTAAACGGGAAATTTACATATAACCGAACTCGAAATTTGCGAAGTGCACGCCCTTTCTATGCTGTACACTTACCAAAATATATTGTCCAAATAACACTCCCCTTGTGTGGCTCTAGATACCGTCATCAACCTGTACATTCATTTTTTGATAGTCCTTCCAGGGACGATTGATAAAAAATTTATGTAAAAATAAGGGATTCGAATTACTCGAGAGAAGTTTTCACTCAGATGTTGACATCCAATTTTGACCTTTGAAGTGTTCCGGTAGCTAGAGCATCCCAGGGCTTATTGAACTCAAAAAAGGAACGCGCGCATGGTCTTGTTTGGAGTGATTGAACGGGTATGGCGTTCGTATATTATGAACGTGGTATCTTTTACCAGCCGTTTTTCGGAAAATACAACTGGGCATCGTCATATCGCGCAATGTATTGTGATTTTCGCCATATTTTTACTATAATAAAATAATTCAAAATTGCAGGCCTGATGTATGATAGTATAAACAACAGGGGCATAAACCATAACCAGGGACTTTACAAATGGGGGGGGTGGGGGGTAAGGAACAGAAAAATTTTCTGAGGGGACACATTTGGATCCTTCTCCGTAAACACTAGGTGTATTTCTCGGGGGGTGGGGGGGGGGTTCTCACATCGGGATGAAAGTCTTGGGTTGTGCCGCCTCTAAGGCCCTCATTTTAGACCATTCAGTTCCAGGCGGACCACCTACTTTTATGTCCAAAGTATATTCTACCACTTTTTGTTAAAAAGCAAAAAGAGCTGGAAATTGATGGAATCGAATTTTTTAATATTTTTTTGGAACCCTTCAAACAGTAAACCTAACCTGTTAAAAAAATTGCTTTGATAAAGTTAATTTCATCTCATCATCCAGTGGACATTTTAGTTTCCTTTTCAACATCATATGCCGTGTGATAGATCTAGTTACTGGCAATGGAATCTATGGACATGATGTAAAAACAAACTGTTTATTAAATTGTGAGTCGCCAAAATAGTTTCTTAGTTAAAAAAATCTAACCCTTTCGTCCATTCGAAAAGATATCATGTATACTTCTATGCTCAAAATGCACCAAAAAATTCTGATTTATCTCATATAAACCTAGGCGTAATCCCGGGGGGGGATGGTCGGGGATAATCCTCCCCCTATTTGATGAGGGGGGATGGTCATGGGATCATCCCCCCAATGGTGAGCCTGTCATGTGTTTTTGACCAAAATAACCTCATATTACCATAATAGTTAAAAATCGGCAAATTCCGGCGCTTAGCGCGCATTGTTGTTCTAATTACAATTACGTTTAAAGGTGCACCGCGAGATTACTGAGGCACCCAAAATTTGTGTCATAATAGTAATTTTATTAGATTAGACATAATATAGATTTCTACCTTGTATTTTGGCTACGAAATGTTTTAAGAGAGAAAAAAGGTAATTTGATTTGCTTATATTTCAATATAAAAACATAGGCCTGAATTTGTATTTGCTCTATACGAAATTAAAAATTCACAATTTTTGTACCAAAGCACATTTTCAGCTTAATCCTTCAAGATGGGGATATTTTTGATGGAAAGCTTAACATAAGGGCAAAATCAGTACTTTTCAATTTTTAGGGGAACACATGTGATATGTGAAATCTCTCGTTGAACCTTTAAGGATTTTACTTCTTATTGGCAACTTTCTTGCGCGCTTTTCGTGCCGCACGTGTGCCTGTTAAATTGATCTTTTAAGCAAACCCCATTTCATTCATAAACTTTCGTCAACCCCATACCCCCCAATGTCAAAAAGAAATTTACGCAGCATATAAAACGACTGGCCCGTGATAGTACCGTGCGTTAACAATGTTTGGCCGACACCGCAACGAACACGTTTGAAGTCGCGTGTCAAACACTCCAAACAATACCCAAAACATACTCGTAAGTTTGTCAAGTGTATGACCCTGACCAGGGTGGACCTTTAACCTGTTTTGCTCATCGGGTTGGGACTTAGACGGAAAATGTGATTCTGCCTTGTCCCAAAATTCGTCCAAAATCGTTATTGTTGCTTTTGTTCGAGCCTGCAACTGCAGCATATGAAGAAGGTATGTGAGATTCTTAGTATCATAGAAATTCAGGTAAATTGCTTTTGTTGTTGTAAATTGAGGAGGAAATACTGGTTTATTATTCGTTGATTCTTCTGCAATGGCTACGTTTTTTTTTTTCTGGGGAAAACCAGAGGGACGTCAATGATAATGTACAGTGTAAGATAATGGCGACCCTCTGGTTCCAGTTACTGGGACTAACCAATTGGGCTGCTTTGACCACAAAATAATGTGCTCAAGCGCATTTTCGGCCAGGACTCGGTGGAGATGTGTTTTTTTGTAGGGCTGTCAGTATTAACCGTTTTTTTTAACACGGTTAACGGTCGGAAGGCCGTTTAAAGTGTAGAAAGTCGCTACTAACGTGTAAACGGGGACCCTTTTTACCTCCTCCACGGACTATGCGAGACTGCGAGTGCAAGAGTCACGTCATCATAGGCCGCCACAATACTTTTACTTTTGCATAACATGACTAACATTGGTGGTATTTTCAGAGCATTATCGCCATATCGGCAATTTAAACACATAGATCTGAAGGTTGAATCGCATTTAGTGTAAAGAACATACCTGATTTTATGTCAACATGAGTTTTTTATATCAATCCTAGTGCATCTTGAAAATATAAGACGTCATAAATTTATTAGACGATTCGGCTACTGCGCGGAAGCAGAAGTTGGCCAGTGGTCGCTGACCTGGGGCAAAGATTACCGGAGAAAATGAGGTCAATAGGCGAGGTGGTTTGTTTGCAATTTAATTTTCATGTACAAAATTAAATCAAGAATATTATGGCTTTTTGGAAACCTTTTTTACAATCGTTTACTGTTTACAGATCTATATCACTACTTGCAAATGGGCAAACAAAGTATTAAATACCATGGCCAACCTACCATGTCCACGAAAGAAACAAAAACAAATTAATTAGCAAATATATACATGTCAAAAATTTTGCGTGGTAACGATGCAGCTGGTGCACACTGGATGGGTCGATTTTTTTTTCTGGTCGGCCGCTGAGGTAGGTCCCGGACTGAAGTGAGATATCCTTATTTTGTTAGGGTTCAGACAAGTAATTTGAATATTTTAAAAAAGCTGATCATAAAATGGTGTGAAGTTTGTGAACCCGTATACTGTCGTAAGTTAACAAAATAGCAACCAAATAATGTACTGTCCCTTAATACGAGCGGGATTTTCCCCCAGGGGCTTTTCCATTTTATTGAGCTCATTTCGCTGCAGGGAGTCCTTCTTCCGTTTAAACGGTTTAGAACAACTCAACCCGGCCGTCTACGACTTTCCGTTTAAACGGTTTAGCAATTAAAACCGGAACTGACAAGCCCCTATTTTTTGACACAGAGAACCAATGATTGGGCTACATTTTCCCCCCCACTGCCGCGCTGTCCACGCCTGCTATGTTAGCAACACTTGAAATTTCAACAACAAACTCTTGATCATTCGACTCGGTGAGTTTGCGTGCAACAAAATTTGTTAATATATTACACTTCCAGTGGCCGTTTACTTAGATACAGGTGAGAGGAATACAAGAAGAACGATCCACAGGTATGGTACAAGTATTGCATCAATTTGTAATAAATATTAGAGGTTTTCGTCTGAGAGGTCCTCTTTCGCCACGAGCGATAGACCCTAACCTTAGCCCAGTCCGACTGATATTTATATCGGGCGGACTGGTAGCTGAGTCTAACCATCCCTCACAGTCCCCAGTCACAGTCCCCCTGCTCATACTCAAGTCAGATCATGATCAGTCAGGCGTCATCACTTACGCCGGCACCATGTTGTCTGCGTGATTATGACAAATCCCGGGGACAAACCTGAAATGAATTGATACATTGTGTGCCCCCACGCCACGGCCCACCTACAACAAGTCTTAGCCGCAGCGAGCGATTGGGCCAGGCATGCCGCATGCATTTGCAGTTGCACTGGATTCTGACCCAGGTTGTGCATGTTGTTCACAAGCAAGCAAAGCTCAGGGCTAGAATTTTGGCGAGAATCGATTCTCGCAAAGATTCTCGTAAACTGATTTGCGTGAATCACTGTTGATTCTTGTAAACTTTAAAACTTAACACAGTATGATTGAATTAGTTGATTCTCGCAAAATATGTTTTGGGGAATCAAGACGGATTCTCGCACACAGCGACAAAATTCTACCCCTGAAAGCTCCAACAGAACACCACTGCACTGAACGCCTGCATGACACCCGCAACATTCAAATTTCAAGGAAGCTGTATTGCAGTCTGAGACTGAGTGCTTAATGGCTTAGCCTTTAAATCAGTATCACTGTGTGTGTAAACTGGGCAAAAGTGTAGTTTAGGACCCTACATGGTTTACTGGTTATATACTACTTAAATCACCCCAAAATCGATCCACTCACCTTCAGAAAACCCTCTTCTATCCAATGGCTGCTTTAAAACACATTTTTGTTTTAAAATAGTCCTTAAATTGAAGGAAAATCAGAGCTCGAATTACTTGGGTGCACACATGCACAAATGCATGTAACTTTTTCTGTGTGCATGTAAAGTTTCTGTACTACATGCACAGTGTGCATGTAAATTTATAAATAATTTCATTTTCATTATATAAGCATGCATTTTTAACATAAGTAGGGAAAAAAACGTAAAATATAAACTGAAAAAGTTATAAAATCTGTATATTTTCCCTGGGAGCATCCTATATAGGGGCCCATGAATTATATTTTTGATAGCTTCCGAATCAATATAGCGCCTACTTGGCATGGGTGTGAAATATATTGACTGGGATCAGTTTTGCCAGGGTTTTCTTTGAAGGCCATGTGCGTGTGAATGTGTGTGACCCAATCATGCATCCAAAAGTATAACAGTCAAGATCGAATCTGTGCTAGAGGATAAGGTTGTATGTCATGAAACGGGGTACACTGAAAATGGGGGATATGTTACACTTCAACTTCTTTTTTCAGTTTAATTCAATATTATTAAAACTATTTTGACTAGCTGTTTCAAAGAATTTGGGTCTATTTATTGCTAGAAGCCTGCTCTTTAATATAAAACCATTTTCGCCTTATTGGATTAGTATTATGAGAGTTAGGGTAGAAAACCTTTAGCTAGGTAACGGGGGATCCGGAGGGGGGGGGGGGGGGGGACCCTCGACATACACACAAAACGCGTAAAAATGGGTCGCCTATAAATTAAATAAGTAGAAAGTGAACACCTTTTGTGGGGTCAAATTGCACATACGCTGTCCTGAATGATAGATCTACCATGATACCACTAAGGTTCCATTAATGTAATTTAATAGTAAATGAGAATGTTAATAGGTACAAATTTTGATCACTTTTGGGGAATTGTTTGGCTGGTTCTGTGCTAAAAAAAAATTTTTTTCTCTCCCAAAAAACGGTGGTAGAGGTAGAAACTTGGATTATGATTTTAATTATCTTTAAATTCTCTTTAATCACACATTGGTAACCCTTATAAAACGGGGGTAATTAGCTAGGGTAATGAAGCAGTAATGTATATAAGACCAATGTCATTCTTAACAAAATTGTGGCATTGGGTGGGACCTGTATGAGTCCACATGAGTTTAGAGATATTATGAGTATTTTAAGTCAAACAAAGGTTGTATACATGTAGTATACAACTAAAGGCATGATTATATTTGGTATAGGAATAGATATGATTCATGAAAACCAATACACTTGTACTTAGGGTTCAGGACCTTGAAGACATCATGAGCTCAATAGCCGCCGATCTGTGTATTTTTGCGTTTTCAGTATGAAGTTCGGAAATGTCAAACAGGTTTAGTCGCTATGGATATGGGAATACAAATTCACTTAGTATAAGTAAAAAATGCTCCTTGTACACTGTAAGGTCCAATAGGTTTGTCACCTTTGATTAAAATGGTAACCCAGGGCGACTTTTAAATATTGCCTATGACCCTTTGTAATACATGGATCACCCTGTATAATATACATCTCACCCTGTTATACTTACTATTTGATCATAACTTTGGACAAAAACCCATATACTATATACAGTTTACTGTAAGGAATAAAAGGTGTGTTCAGAGTAATACAATTGTGCTTTTTTTGTATTTTGCACTGTGTAAACATTTTTTGTTAACCAGTTCATGCCCCTTGACATATGGCCCATAAACCCACTACCACGACGATAGGTAACTTCATTGCGTTCCAGCGCGTTCCGTTTTTACTTTTCCTTATTTACAAAATTATGCGCTCTAAAACCTTTCAAAAATCTTATTCATTGTATTCGCCCCCAAATGCCATTGTTAAACGTTCCATGAAACTAATTATACCATACCACTTAAGATTTCAATCACCAGAAATGCAAATTTTCCAGAGTTTAAGATATAATATTACGTGCACCTGGTAATGTTGTCCAAATGACGTATAAGGTCATGTCAAACTTACTTTTACACAAGGGAGATAATCCAGTTTTCATTGCCACATATCCCGAAATTCACCAAGTTTCCGTTACCAACATACGGTTAGCACTTCGCACATTATAGGTTTGGCGAGATAATGGCCAGGGTATCTCGGGTACTCTCGGAGACCAGTTGAATATCGTTGTTAAATCGGAGACTTAACGCAATGGCTGTTTCATCAAACTCTACGCAGATTAAAAAATAATTCTTACTTGAGCTATTCTTAACAATCTTTTTAAATTGAAATAATAAATATGAATGGCATATTAACCATTGCAAATTTACGTGCATTTTCTGCATGGAAAAATTCACTATTCACCCATTGAGAGTTTAAAGACGTGTGTAATGATATCCAATAGCAGGGATGGGAATGTTAAATTAAGGTTCAACCGATAATCGGCGGATAGGTATCGGGCCGATATTACCAATATCGGTTAAAATATCGGATCGGCAACAAAAAGAGGCTTGTCCTTCCGATATTTGAGAGCAACAAAAATGTCAGCAGCAGTATTCTTTTATGCTGAAATTAGTTTTGGTTTGTTTTACTCCAATCTGAGAATTGTATTTTTATCAAGCAACAAAGAAGAAAATATATTATTGCATACATATCAATGTGAAATGTTTAATTTGTAATAATAACCCCAGACAGCTAAAAAAAAAAGAAAAGACACAATAGCTGTGAAAAAAAATTACAGTACATATACTTTTTGTAGTTTTATAATTCCTGGATCACCCTATAGTACCCAATGCATTAACCATGGGAAATAATAGGGTTGATTTCTAAAGAAATATAAAACTACAAAGAAAGTATATGTACTGTAATTTTTAACAGCTATTTGGCTTTCTTTTTATATTTTGAGATGTAGGGGGTTATTTCTGAACAAAATTATCATTTCACATGTTCTTGGACTCTGATTAGATATGGATGCAATAGGATATGCTTCTTGTGCATTTCTAAAAAATTCTAATTCTAAGATTGGATTTTAAAAGAAAACCAAAACATTCAATTTCACATAAAAAGACTGGCTTGCTGTGCATGACTTTTGTTTCTCTCAAATATGCGCTAAGGAAAAGCCAATTTTTAAAGTATTTTGAGACTGCATTTATTTACATATATAAACGCTCAACAAATATCGGGTCGGATATCGGCCGAATTAAAAATGTATTATCGGTTATCGGATCGGAAGAAAAACGTCATTTCGGTTGACCCCTAGTTAAAGCCCTCGGGTCATTTGTGTAAAGCGTGTTATAACCAACAAATATTGAGTAGCATTGTGGGTGAATACGATCCAGTTTTCTTTCTTTTTTTCAAATACGAGCTTATCTTTTGAATATTTGTGCCGTTTTGGAGTTTAAACAAAGTTAAACAATTGTGTCTACGTGATTTTGTACTAAGGATACATTGAAGGAAGGGAAACAAGTCCATCAACCAGGTAAAATCAGGTATGTTATTTGTGTGTAACCACGTTAAGAGCAATCCAATTACCGTTCGTCTGTGGCAGTGGGTTATCCCACTGACACAGATACGATCTGTAGTAAAACAGTATCGATTGGGAACCCCTTTGTAAGAGCTTATAAGGTTTCCATGCGGCATGTGTGAATGATTATGCATGTGAAATTTGATCATGTTCGAACTAATGATAAGCCGATAACATTCCCGGTGAGGCTTGCACGCACAGTCTAGCGTGTGCGTATTCTATGCCAAACAACGCTCTTTATATCCACTCGGAATGCCCCCTTGGTTTGTCCCTCAAACTTGTTTGACCAATTGGGGATGGGGTACCAAATTAGTAGGGCATTTCCAAGTGGCGTCTTCACTTTCGAAGGGGTTTGTTTTACTCTACACAAATTCTCCCGTTTTTCTTCAAATCTCACTCTGTGTTTCAGAGTATCAATCCTGTTTTCCAGTAACAGAATTTAATTTCATTCAACATCGATGTATGTAAGTTTCTAATTTTGCCTACATGTTGGTGGTATTTTCAGGGCAGACATGTTGCCCAGATTTCGGCGATTTTTCAAAAGTTGTTTAACCTTGTCTGTTTTACAACCAAAAAAAAACCCCATAATTTCCCTCATTTTTCAGCCCTGCCTCATTCCAAAAATTAGCCTTGTTCGAAAGTGTTCACTGTACTATATAATCTAGGTCCTGGGTTGCTTTCGAAATGATGATTTGAAATATTTCAATCCCTATATATGGGTTAGGGTCCTAACTACCTATTTCCCGAAATTGAAAATATGTCTTGAATCAAGGAAAAAACTATCATTTAAAATGAAAAAACCCTTTTCTGTACTACACATTAAATGTTCAAAGTCGAGGGACCAATCCTGTTCCAGCGGTGAAGTCATAATCTCAGCCATATCCGAGTCAACAAGGGACCACTTCATTCACGACGGGCAACACCATTGTGTTTATGCGCATGCGCAAATCAATAAAACTGCTAAATACAGCGTGTGACTCTTCAATCAGGAGCTGTAAAACTCCCCCTGCGGGTACGATTTACACCGGATCGTAACAAAAAAAAATGAGAATAAAATCCTTACTTCTTAAGTTGAGAAGTTGACGTTTGTGGCTTTATATTTTTAAAGAAATACCAGACTACCTGGATTTAATCCAGAACAAAGCTGTTAAGGTATACTTGTCTACACCAAATAATCACATTAAAAACTGCTTTCAACTAGACCCAGTTCTCAGCCTCAGACTGGGATTCATGCCCCTACACTTCTGCAGTTGAAATCCTCAGTTTGGAATTCAATCCCTAATGAGATACACTGATCACATACCGACTTCGACTGAAAAAAATCAAGACATGAGAATCTTAATGCATTTAAAAAGGCACAAAAATGGCCACGCACAAAGATTCCCGCTTTTTTTGGACATTTTCCAAAGCTGCCAAGTTGACCGGAAAAGAATCACTCACACTTCATTTTGCTATCAAAACAAAACAAATTACAGTTTTTAAGTACCATTAGCACGAGAAACACTCCCCCCATCACTGCTTAATAGAATGTTTAATTCACTTTTAAATACATCAGTAATAAGTTTAATCGCTAAATGATAGAGCATTTTCCTCACCATGTTCATAGTAGCGTTACGGAACCATGAAAAGTTCTGATAAATTGCCTGGCGGCAGGCTTTCAAATTACAATGTGGTGAATTACATGCACCGGTGGATGTACTTCAAAAAATTTACATAGCACCATGTCAAAGTTTTACATGGCAACAGGCTAAGGCTAATGTAAACTACATGGATTGGGCTACTGCCTAACCATCAGACTCTGGTACATTTAGACTATTGCAGTTGGCTCAAATTTTTATCATTTCCACCAGCATCAATGACCTTCTATGAACTAAGCTAAAATTGCATAGTGATGCAAAGTTCACAAAGTTTAAATTTACTTGTCACACATGCATGCAGGATACAAAGTTACACATTGCACAGAGAGAAAGCTACTGTGCATGTGTGCACCTGGGTAATTAAGCCTGCCCTGGCAACAATGTGTTGACCACATATACAACTCTTATGTTAAATGTTAGGGCCATTCTTAACATCTGTGAAAATGTTACGCCATTCATTGGCTGATGCCGGGTTCAATTCGACAATTGAACCCAGGTAGAACGCGCTGGCTTATTGATGTTATTTTTAAAGGTTTAAGCGCTTGTGTCATACAGCGGTTTTCTACGCTCCCCATCGTCCGCGTGCGCCTGCCATGTTTAGCGTTCAAGACGGCTTTTTTGATTGTTGTCACTGGGGCCAGACTGTGTGGTGGCAGTCCTTTTCTTGTTTTGAAATTCCCAAATGGTGTTAAAGATGACCTTTAATAAATGATAAAGCTTTTAATGGCGACACTAGTATTTTATATTCACTAAAATTTGGTATTGCCTTGGGTTCTATTTGTCGTAAAGAGAGTATTGGCTCCCAAAATCATAACCTTTATTCTCTAAATTTAGTACACATTTTGCTTCTAATATCCAAAAGGCTGGACATGATTACCTCAAAATTGTCTAAATCTGAGTTTTCGGTGATTTGATTCCATGTGAGTGAGAGCCCAAGGCACATTATCTTGTTTTTCCCCATGATGTCAGAGTTGACCAACAAACCCCATCCCATCATGCACTTTATTTTATTCCGTTAACGGCTTATTCCGTCAGTGCGTTAGGTGGTCAATGACGTCACAGGTGACGAAACAAGACATTGCCTTCCCGAAACACACAATGAAATCGGACATGAATGATCGGTTCACGCACCTTTCTTATCTTGTGTTTTGACTGGAGCTATGTCATAACTGCCTATCCACCTGCTTGCAATGCAATATGATGGATTACTAGTCCACATAGTTCAGCAGTCCAAGGTTGCTGTGACAAGATATTCCAAGTTGGGGGCGTATCTTCTGGCTGTGTCCCAGGACCAAGCTTTCGTGTACCGAACTTAAACCGGTTACAAAAAAAAGGTTAGTGTCCAGATGTCAGTGTTGTATGGCGTTGCTGAATGCTGGTTCAGCCTGGTTGAACAGTATACTAACAGTGAAGCCATAAACCAAATGCTATAAGTATGAAAATTCGTCCAAAACACATCCTACACAGAGCATTTTGAGCAATTGATTCAACGAACATGACCCGTCTAAAAGCCTTTGATATGGTGCTGGTGATGAGATTCTGCAATATCATGCCCACAAGGGCCACAGCATCACAGCACATGTTGCATGACATGCAGTCATCGCAGTGCCATGGGCTGCAGCAACTCCCGTGCAACAGCATTATACAATGCACCGACCCGCCTCCACGGCAATCCTCTCCTGTCCAGGCTCCGCCTTTTTTATTTTCAGATTTATAAATGTTTGTAGCTTTTATTTGCGATGGTGAATATGAATGGCGAATTGTAGACACATCCATCACCGACTCGGACTCGGTGAGATGGGCAAAATCTTTGGCGATGGGTGACGAGCTACCACTATACTTGTCCATCTCTGTACCAAAAATCCACTACTCTAACTATTACTCTCTTTCGCACAGCAATCAACTGCTGTGTTCTGGGTGAAGAGAGGAAGACACGGCAATTTGAAACTTTTGAAACTAACAATCCCCCAAAATATTCAAATTTTCAAAAATGCGCTTTTTTTTGCTCAAAATTTCTTCATCCACATCTTTTGTTGGATGAGAAAGTGGTAAAACAGCGTTTTCTAGCTATATGCCAGAAGGTGTAGAGGTCTGTTTAGTAGATTAAAGTAATTGGGATTGGCCAATGATTCGATTTTAGCGGATATGTCGCCATTGGTCTAACGTAATAATTTTCGCACCTCTAAATCCCCCCAACTTCAGTACCGAATATTAATGACCTTCACCGCCTGATCCTTTTATTGTCATAACATTCTTTATTATGGTATTACTAAGCAGGAGTCCATCTCCCTGTATTCCTCTTAAGCAGATTCTATCCACCATGCCTCAAAAACTACATTTTGTTTAACACAAAGTTTTATACCAATAACCTTGTTCTTTTTTTTTTATTTTGGAAACAGTAATGGGAGTGCTGAAAGATCAATTCTTGATCTGATCTCAAGATATTTTCTTGAGAGACAGAACTTGCAGGATATCATTGGTGATGATATTAGAAGAATTTATATTCTGCCACCACTCTAATTACTGAATAAGCGCAATCACAGTGGTGGCATAATACCTAAAGTATTAATCCTAATATCAGCACCATTATATCCGCAAGTTCTGTTTCATCCCATGATATTATGTTTCCCAAAAATTTTGTTGCAAAGCCTGATTTTCCAGGCTGACTTGTTAGTTTGAAAACCATTCCCACTCCCAATGTAATCTTCACAATGCATCACACCCAGGACGTAACTTGGAAGGGCGATGATTGACCAATCGGGTGGCAGAATTGGGTCATTCTGTGCCATTTCACAACAGCCGTGTGCCATTGTCGCAGATTTTGCTCAAACTTGGTGGACCCAATGGTAGTCCTTAGGTCAAAATTACAAATTCAATTTCCCTTCATTGTGTAGTTACGAATTCATAGTGTGTTGGCCTTTGTAAAATGGCAAATTAAAGTGAACAGGAATTGAAAGGTGCCATCTCCTGAAAATCCATATTTAACAAAAATACATGGATTTAGAACTTCATATTTGCTGTGTGCATTGACCATTTTGATATACAATGTAGAAATGAGTTTATTGGAAAATATAAAAAATGATCCCTCAAGTTTGTGTTTGCAACCATTTTGCAAAGGCAGTCAGTAATAAATTTTCCATTTCCATCTAATTTTTCATGAAATGCTGTGTAAAGTGGTGTTTGACCACATAGTAGCAATGTAAACAAAAATGCAAATTCAAACACCCCCTTGATGGAACAGACCCCCCCATATCCATTGGTGTTACGTATCATGGGTCCAACCAAGAGAAGCTATCAGTAGCTTCCTCCCAACAATGCATTGCTCCAATTGCAAAATTTTTGTACATTTAGTCCTTTGATCGTTTAGAGTCAAACATTTCTTAAAATGCAAGTTTGGTGGCCATGCCCGTTAATTTATGCATTGTTTTATCTCTAACGATTCCACATAGTTCAGTACTTTGTACAAAACCTCCATTGGGAACAATGCATTGTGGGATCACTGTATCTTCTCTTGGCCAAACCAGACTGGGCCTAAAAATGGCCTCCATTCAAGGGGCAAAATTTTAGTGTGGCCGACAGATAGAATTTTCTGAGCTTTGTGCATATGAAGAGAACCTTTAATGTTTTTTTAGAAGAAAAAAATCTTGTGGTATTTGATGTTTACTTTGAAATTAATTTCATCAATCAAAATGTTGCATAAGAATTATGACATGGCCTAAGAATTCCTTTTTGTATTAATTGAGACCATCTTCAGCTCAGACAGAAAGCCACATCCATGGTGTTCCAAGTAACATCCATGACTGCCAGGCTGAAAAAAAAATGCAATTTTTTCCCCGGGAACAAAATATTAAAGGAAATATTTCCCATCGCAGCATTAACAGGGTGTCTCAGAAAGAACTACATCCTAACTATTGGTGACCATAACTTCAAAAGTTTTTTTTTTTTAATCTTCAAATTTAAAAATAAATCAAACCACTTATTTTTAATATTTTAATGTAACAGCACTCGATTTGGTTTCAGTAGTGTTTTGAAGAAATAGCGATTATGTAACACATTTCATGGACACACCAATTTTGTAATAAAGTGATTCAGACAGAACATGCGAGAAATAAATCATCTTTTTCATTTTCTCCTTTTTCATTTATTTCCTTTAAAACAATAAGAAGATTTCTAACTAAATCATCGCACCATGTTCAACATAATATTACACTACATGTATATTACAAAAGCAAATTTACAATCTTTTCTTTTCCCTTAAAAAAATGAAGAAATGTCAGTGATATCTTCAGTCTTTTGACAATTGATGTTTTTGATACATGGCTGTTTTGCCAATCCAAGCAAATCCTTTTTGCATTTAATTTTAAATGGCATATATCAGGCAGCTTTCTTGAAAGTTATGCTTTGAATTAATATTGAAAAACGAAGTAAATTGGATATCAACTAGGTTGTTCATTATACAAATCGAAGAACGGTTTCACCACCAAATGTTCACCTTTTTTCTGTATGCTAAAATTGCTTCATATGTGTAGAATTTCTTTTTATTATCCCCTGGCTTTGAAAAGTGGCAGAGGGATCTTGCGAGGGTGTGCATGTCCTTATGTAATGTATGTGTATGTGTGTGTGTCCAGTTTTGCTAGGTTTTCGTTTTTTCGCGTCTCCTTCGACATTTGTCCGATTTAAACCAGATTGGGGTTAAGGTGCAGTAGTGGTCCCTTCATATTTGGATGAGTTTCAAAGGTCATGGACCAAGGTCAAAGGTCATATGATGTCATGTTTCCAGTTCCAGTTTGGTTAGTTTTGTCGTTTATTCCTTTCTCATCTCCTTCGAAAAGTTTAAGTTTTAAAAAAAACACCCTTAAGCTGGGGTGAGGGTTTTTTTTTTTTGTTTTTTTGCAATAGGGGTTTCCTTCCATATGTGATGATGTCAAAGGTCATGGACCAAGGTCAAAGGTCAACTGAGGTCATGCTTCCATTTGGTTATTTGTGTTGTTTCTTGTCGTCTTTGAAAAGTTGAAGTCCCGCATTACACTAACTTGGGTCTAAGGTGCATAACGGGTTCCTTCAATAGTTACTATTTTGAGGTCAAAGGCATATACCAAATGTCAAGGTCACATACCAAGGTCCAAAACTGTCAACTTTTCACCTTACACCCTTGTGTATACTGCCATCTTGCCAGGGGGATCGCGCAAGTTTACTTGCCTGTAT
Source organism: Ophioderma brevispina (assembly GCA_023653785.1). NCBI lineage: Eukaryota > Metazoa > Echinodermata > Ophiuroidea > Amphilepidida > Ophiodermatidae > Ophioderma > Ophioderma brevispina. The sequence goes on along the minus strand of JAMKCH010056986.1, from coordinate 119,452 downwards.
TTTTGATAACATCCATTCAAGATTTGTATATCACGATCCAGTCATCCAACAACTGCAAAGTTTTTTGTAGGCACAATGTTACGTCTGCAACTTTGTCTTGGATTTTAGACGAAGAACTTCATCTGATGGCGGCAATGTTCTGTAAAGTTTGGGCGGTTCCTCCGCCTTCCACAACGACTCTTGTTAATTTTGACTTGTACCCGTTTTCACAGTACTTCTTAACATTGTTCAAGATTGTCTTCTTGCAAGGAGGATTTCTGTGGAATCTTAATCTAAATTCCTGCTTGACCAGAGTAATGTTATGACCAGTTTTGGCATATCTGAAAACCACAAACGCCCAAATGATGACCAACCATCTTGTCTCGTGCCAGTACTTCATATAACACGAGTATAGATTAAAACGCGGGAATTTTGAATTTGCACTCAAATCATGCCTTTATTATTTTAAATGTAGAATCCACCATCTTATTGGAATAAGATGTTTTTTTATTTGAATAAAAACTATTGTGAATAATCTTAGTGTTCAGTTTATCCACATCTTAAAGTATTGATTAAACTTCTCAATTCATTCTATGAGTTGCCACCCCTAGTTCAACTAACATATTTCACATTTTCTACAGATTTTATTGGTGTTGTTTTCTAATAAAGATGATCATTCTTGTTATTTACCATAATTGTCACGGTAATTGTTTATTACTATAATAAAACGAACAAAATGGCATTGAACTCACAAAATATTAAACAAGGCCGGTTCTTTGGGGAATGAAAAGAAGACAGCTTGAACAGATAACACAAGTTAACATCAAATCTGCATTATTGTGAGCAAACTTGGAAGGAAGTGTCCATTAACATGTATTCTATTACCCCTGCTGCCCATTATTGAAAATGCAGCATTCTGATTGGTCAGTTTACTGCCCATTATTCTGCAATAATGGGTCGCGAATGCATTTTCTCATTATATCACGCTGTTTTTTTTTTTTTTTTTTTTTTTTTTTTTTTTTTTTTTTTTTTTTTTTTTTTCAGAGGAAAAAGCTGTTTGAGTATATCGTAGTTTTAAGCATTTGTACTCAAGTGTTTGCACAGAATCGCACACATCACGTATAATATACACACTGCGTGTTGTGTTGTCTTGCGCCTACATTATTGTCCCCGCCGAACGAAGTTCGGGAGGGGACTATAAAATGGGCTCCGTCCGTATGTCCGTCCGTATGTCCGTCCGTATGTATGTCCGTCCGTATGTATGTCCGTATGTCCGTGATAAAAATGTTAACCCTGGAACATTTGGGCATATCTTTTTTTCTGGATCAGCTAGAGTAGCCAAACTTTGGTATATTTTTTTTTTTTTTTTTTTTTTTTTTTTTTTTTTTTTTTTTTTTTTTTTTGGTAATAGAATAGAAATAAAGGGTTTGCAGTATTATTTATGGGCTCATAATGTATCCTCGGCCGGAAAAAAATAAAATAATGGACTCGGCTACGCCTCGTCCATTATTTATTTTTTCCGACCTCGAACACATTATTCGCCCATAAAGGATACTGCATCACCCTTTATTTCTTAATTACATAATCGCTTATTTCTTCAAAACTACTGAACCGAATCAAGTGATGTTTACATAAAATGTTAAAAATTAAAAGTTTAAGATTCTTTTTAAATTTCTCAAATGTGATACTCACTTTTGAAGTTATGGTCACCAATAGTAAGGGTGTAATTCTTTCTGAGACACCCTGTAGTGTGCATTTGCAGACAATCATCTACCCATGAAGGGGACACCATTCAAGTTGTAAGCAGGTATTGCCGCACACCAGAAGTGCAACGTTCCAGTAAAACCAAAAAGTTGGATATGAGTAGTAAGAATTGTGAAAGGGCTTATTTACGAAACCCAATTTGGTAAATAGAATAAAAAACAAGCTCCTTTAAAATCTACGCAGTGTACTATAATCTGAGTGAGTAGTCAAACCAAGTTACTTTTCATACAATGACAAGCGTGTTTGAACATGAAATTTACATGTATACGATGTTCCTAATAAACACCCCTGCTCTAATAAACGCCCCTGCTCTAATAAACGCCCCTGCTCTAATAAACGCCCCCTATGATTTTTGGATAAAATAATTCAAGAAAATGAGTTAAGCTTACCTAAATCATATGATTTAATGGCCGGGACTGTCGTAATCCGTATCATAATCACTGTTGTCATCAATGCTTTCTGCTTCTGATCCGTCACTAATGGATACCTGGCACACGTAGATACACAAAGAGATAGAGGACTGGCACACGTAGATACACAGAGAGGATCGCTAAACTGTGTAAGGTGATTTTTTGCGGGGATTTTTTACTTTCCATTTTTGACCGTAATAAATGCCCCCCTTTGAAAAATGCACCGCCCCCAGGGTGTTTATTAGGAACAATACGGGAAATACAATTACAAACCAATTCCATTAATTATCTCAGTTCAGACGGAAAAGTACTGGTTGAAGCTGCTCCCATCATGTGATGCCGATCCCTCTGAATGTATTTTATATGGTTCACTAAACCTATAACTCTTGCAACATGCTAAAATAGAATCATACAACGTGTCAGAAGTTACTTATTAGTGACCACACTGTAGCGCAATGGTATAGCACTCTGTACACGGTATCGGTCCAGTGCTGCACTGACTGACTTTGTAACATGAAGGCCCTCCTCACATAAACAGACGGTATTTGCGTGCGAATCCACCAAATCTTGTGCTCAGAACCACTCTCCAAATCACCGTTTTTGTTCTCATCGAATTGTAAATTTTTTGTTTTGAAAAAGGCTGCCATTTTAGCTATGAAAACTCTGCTCCGTAATTGCAGAATGCCTGAATGATATCCAATATGGCCAACCTCAAAGTTGAATCTTGAACATTCACCGCTTGAACCTGTGCATTTTGATGCCTGTAAGTAACAGATCAAGATTGTGTTTTTTGTGCCGCAGCGTTTCTACTTTTCATCACACTGAATTTTACGTGAATCTTCTTTCTACCACCAGAATGACTGTTTGCCAAAGAATATTACAATTTATACTCCTATATATTGGGGAGTCTGTCCCATCAAGGGGGGTTGTTTGAATTTGATTTTTTTGTACATGTGGTCAAACACCACATTTACACAGCATTCATGAAAATTGGATGGAAATTTATTACCTGTAGCAAATGGTTGCAACACAACTTGAGGGGTCATTTTTGACCCCCGTAATATTAAATCCGGGTAATTGGAATTATTTATTTTCCCATAAATTAATAAATGTGAATGCACACAGCAAAAATGAAGGTCTTAATCCATGTATTTTGTTTTAACTCAAAGATTTCACATTCTTGTTCACTTTAATTGGCCATTTTTTACAAAGACCAACAAACCTTGAACTTATGTAACTCCACAATGCAAGTGAATTTGAATTTTTAATTTTGACCTCTTCTAAACTACCATTGGGTGAACCTATGTAAATCGAATCCATGGGTTCCTACTCTCACCCATGGAAGATAGGGTTTTGAAAAGCACAACACACATGTCCACATGGTCCATTGGTTGGTTTGTTTACATGCTGTAATTGCCTCAAAAATAGTATGAGTTAAACTTAGCCTAAATCACTTTCTAAATCCAAATTGTCACATAATACTGAAAGTTACACTTGCTAAATTTCACAAAAATCAAGGAAAAAGTGGTTTTGTGCATTGTAAATATCATACCTCACATAAAATCATTCCCATTGTTGAGGGTTATTATATTCGCATGTTAACATGCGAATATATTGTGCTTGTGCTGTTTAGTTTTCGTCTCCTTCTCCTCCTTCTTCTCTAGACGCTTTGCTTTTTTATCTTCTTCTGCCAAACGCTTTGTCCTATAATAGTCAAAATCGGTCAGAGGAACCACTGACCCAAGCTACACCAGGGGTGTACATAGTTTGACCTTTGACTTCTCGTAGGGGTCACGTGGGCCGATTAAAGGGGCACTCGTCGGAACTCTTAAAATGCATCTTCTGCCACAGAATAAATGCTTTGACCACCAGATATTGTCAGAAGAACCACTGACCCAAGACCCTTCTAGGGTGTACCCAGATTGGGGTCAAAGGTCACGTGGGCCGATTAAAGGGGCATTTGTCGGAACTCTTTAAAATGCATCTTCTTCTACAAACAACCTGTGATGGTGACATGGCTCCATCATGTGACTCAACATTAGTTGGTGTCTAAGGATTGTACACAGAATTTTGATCAAAGGTCATTAAGGGGTCACTTCTGGTCTGAATGTGAAATATCTTCAAAAATTCATATTTGCTAAATCGAAGTTAGCATGGTCACGTGACTCATGCATATGAAGCAGCTGGAGACTCTTCACCAAAGTTGTGCTCAACATGGAGGTCAAAGGTCACTAAAGGGGTACTTCCGGTCTTAATGTGAAAAATCTTCACAAAATCATAGCTGCTATATGCAAGGTAGCATGGTCACGTTACTCATGCATATGAAAGAGCTTGAGACCCTTCACCAACATTGTGCTCAACATGGGGGTCAAAGGTCATTAAAGGGGAACTTCCGGTCTTAATGTGAAAAATCTTCAAAAAAATCATAGCTGCTATACCCAACTTTGCATGGTCACATGACTTATGTATAAGAAACAGCTTAAGACCCTTCACAAAATTTGTGCTCAGCATGGGGGTTATAGGGCATTAAGGGGAATTTTTGCATGGCATGCATGCTCTGCATGCCACATGCGAATATACCTGTGTTTGCTAAACACAACTGTGGCGTCTAGTTCTTCTTTTTGTCGTGTCCACAAGTAGTTGTGGCTTGTGGTGGTGTCAGGATTTATTCATATGAAAGCCTTTGATTTTGTGCATAAGTTAAACCCATCATTATGAAAACTGTTTTATTCTAATCAAGATAAACAATTTTGTGATCACACTTGTCAAAAATTTGAAATTTGACCAACTTCATGGAAAGACCCATATGGAAAAAATGTTTATTTCCTGGGAATCCAGCTGCCAAATTTTCCAAAATGTATGTGTTTTTGTGTACAGAAGGTGTAATTTCCCTCCAAATTCCATTATTTCCCTTCAAATACCAAAATTTCATTGGAAGGAGCTTACCAAATTCCCCACTTTTTCATGCCATACCCATATACTTGTGTTACAGTACCTTTTGGGCTATTCACTCAGTGCTTTTGACCTAAAGTATAAAATTTTGATTTTTTTTTTAGAGCCAATCAAATCTGCACACAAGAATAGGCTCACATACAACTCAGTTATTGGGAGGGTGGTAATCACAGTGCAATTGTAATGGTAGTATTTTATTTTTATCTTTGTTTAAATGTTTATCACTATATTTTAATGTATCTTCATGAAATGTAAATATCATGCAATTCATGAAATGAAAAATACAAGGCTGGAAAATGTCCTCTCTTAAATTTCTTCCCTGGTGAGCTTGCAGTTTACCACAGCAACACTGATGGTGCAAAATTTTATGAAACCATTTCTACTAGTAGGGCTGTGACACATACAACTAAATACATGTTTACCCGGTACCCGCCCGACCTCGGATCACATCCCTAGTTACTAGTCCCAAACACCTTTTCCTGTGAAAATTGTACTTGTGGGATTTTTCCAATAAAAAAAAGACACTATGAGTTAGTAAAATCTCAATTCCCTTGGCACAGTTCAGGAGCTTTCATTCACAAATGTATTTAGAAAATACACCCCATGGTTTTGGGGTATGATATGATACCCAGATCACACAAGGTCAGTTCATGTCAATGTATGTACAAGTAAAACCCGCTGAACTGTGTCCTTGGTGGATGAGCATATTGTAACTGATAGTGAGAGTAACTTATTTTGTCTCTACTTTCTACAGTGCATGCTAGTCAAGAACTCTTCTTTCCTGGTAATTGATGTGTAGACAAAATGGAGACCAGCACCGAACATCCAGAAAATGTTGCAAGTGAAAAATCTGAAGAGAAAGCTCCCGATGCAGAAACAGCTGGAGGAGATGTGACTACCTCAGAAGTGGGGGAGGAGACAGGAGGTGGTGATGCTGCCTCATCAGCATCTCAAGAAACCCCAACTGTTGAGGGTCAAGGTTCAGAGGTCAGTGATGAGCAAGAAGACACCACTGCTGCTGCTGAACCGTCTAGGTGAGTCGGAGCTCAACGAATCACCCATTACCCAGACACTGATAAATTCTCCAGGACATCCAAAAGATGGTAGATGTTTCATATAGAAGTCCCATGGATGCGCTGCTGCACAACATCATACAGTCAGTGCATGACAGAATCAATTGTAATGTACCTCATTTGCATCCATGGAACATCTATATGAAACGTCTACCCAGAAGATTACACAATATTTTAAAGAAGAGTGAATTAAGTCCAATTTAATCTTTCTATAGCTATTTTCTCCAAGAAAAGGCAAAAATAGCCTTTTATGTAGTGCCCTCAGTTTTTGACCTGACCTTTAATTGTGACCATATTTGGAAGGTAACCTAGATTAATACATTTACACAAAGAAAATCTGTGACCCAGATAGGAACCAATGAAATCGTATAGATTCCCACTGCTGCTGATGTCATGATTCTGAATATTTGGAAAATTTGGTATGGATGGAAAGCTTAAGTAACGTAGATTACATATAAATCAAAATAAGTTGAAAATTGTCCATATTTGTTGAGTATTTTGCCCTTTTAATTTTCCGCCCAATAGCTTACTCGAAAACGATTCCGACAAATCCACATCGCAGGCAAATGGTATCATATCGCAGTGTTGCCACTTAATAATAATTAAAACACAACGAAATGAAACAAAATATGTCATTCTGTAACTTATTTTTCTAATTTTATTATTAACCATCAATTCATTGAATTGATGGTTATTGCTATCGAGAGCGGCATGTTCTTATTTTCTCTACTAGTCGGGCGTTTTATTTGCATTTTTGACGAAAAGCTGCCCAGTGGAAGTCAGACACATGGGGAATCTCGTGTTGGGCTTGATTTTTTAAATTTCAGTGACGGGAGTCAGTTTGTTTTTTTTTTTTTTTTTTTTTGCCACTTAATAATAATTAAAACACAACGAAATGAAACAAAATATGTCATTCTGTAACTTATTTTTCTAATTTTATTATTACTTTCATTAATCCATCAATATTACAGTGTCAGCAATAACAATTCGTGTCAACACGATGTTTTGGTCATCACTTTGACGTCACGAGGAGAGCAAAATTGGGCGCTTTTGATTGGCGAAAAATCCGCCCGTTTTCTTCGTATGTCAAAAAAGCAAAAATTGAAATGCCTCTATTTTGTTAATTTTACATCAAATTGTATTATTTTTTCGGGAATTCGTGATGTATGTACATATATTTTATGAATGTAAGTCAAACTGAGCTTGACAAAAATCTTGACATATTTCCTTTAAGAATAATTTGTCATTACTGGTTCATACAGTAAGGCAAACATAGAGGCGCTACATAAATGTCATAAAAGTAGCATGTGTGAAGATTAAATTTGACTCGTATCTGAACGCTTCTATGAGATTTTGGCCCGAAATTATGCTCCAGGACCATGTAATCTGGAGAAATATTCTAGATGTCAAATCTTAATGTACATGCTCCAGGACCATATGGCAAATATGGTCCTGGAGCAGTATTTGACTTAGAATATTTCTCCACTGCTTCAGGAGTATTATTCAGCATATTCAAATATGCCCCTGGACCATATTTTTGTGTCGCCTGCCTTAAGGCAGGAAGAAACATAGGGATCACTTTGTCCCCTGTAGTCTGTTGTTGATGTCTGTTGTTGTTGATGTCTGTTGATGTCTGTTGTTGTTGTTGTGAAAAAGGGTTAACATTTGCTTGTTATATCCGCATACTTTGATGGATTTAAACCAAACTTCAGTCGTAGATGCAACATGGGATCCCGCATTTGCTGATGAGGTCAAAGGTCACATACCAAGGTCAAAGGTCGTGAGGTAAAGTTGTAAGATAGGCTGAAAATGTAAAATTGACCTAAATTGAAAAGTTGAAGTTCAATTGGAACCAAACTTGAATCATAGGTGCACCATTGGGTCCCTCATTTGTTAATGAGGTCAAAGGTCACATGCCAAGGTCAAAGGTCAAATGAGACCTATCATTACAAACCGCGACGGCAGGCGACACATGCAGTCAAAAGTATTTTTTATTTATGCTCCAGGACCATATGGCAAATATGGTCCTGGACCATATTTGACTTAAAATATTTTTCCAGATTATTTATGCTCCAGGACCATATGGTCCAGGACTATATGGTCCTGGAGCATAATTTTGGGCCAAAATCTCATAGAAGCTATCTGACCCAGTGCCATGTATACTCTATTCGATGTCAAGTTTCAGGGTGAATTCACTCTATGTGTTAAGGCCTCCCACACGCACCCAAGCATACAAAAAGGCGGCACAATCGCAACGCCGGAGAATGCATAGTCACATCATGACATCGCCCTCAAACTCGAGACAGAAAAGGTTTTGCCTTGGAAGTACCGTACTTAGAGAATAAAGGTATGATTTTGGGAACCGGTACTCTCTTTACGACGAATTGAACCCAAGGCGATACCATTATTTTAAGTGGAAGAAGGAGGCCGGAGGCCGAGTTCTTCCACGCAAAAATAATGGTGTCGCCGTGTTCAATTCGTCGTAAAGAGAGTACCGGTTCCCAAAATCATACCTTTATTCTCATTCTTAAACATCTTTATCATTTAAGGTCATCTTTAACCCAATTTCGCGATGCTTTACGGCTTAAATACAACAAGAAAGGACTGCAACCACCCAGTGACAACAATCGAACAACCCGTTGAACGCAACGATCATACGCAACGAGACGCAACGTAGGCGGCGCGCGCGCAAGTAGCAAAACGCTGTATGACGCGAGCGCTTCAACCTAAAAATAACTTCAATACGCAGCGCGTACTACCTGGGTTCAATTAAACGAATTAAACCCGGGCATCAACCAATGAAATTGCTTACATTTTCACAGATGTTTAAGAATGCCTGGCATTCTCTAGCATACAGGATAATATTATTCATTTTTAACCAAGTTTTTGTCCAATCATCTTGGAGGTCTGCTGAACACTACCTGCCTTTCATAAGAGTCTCAGAAGACATTTCTGATTGGCTTATTATAATTACATCATACATTCCCTACAAGCCATATGAACAGCTGTTGGAGGACATTAAAGGTGCAACAAGAGATTTCACATATCAGGCGTCCCTAAAAAATCGAAAGTACTGATTTTTGCCCTGATGTAAAGCTTTCTATCAAAAATAACCCCATCTGGAAGGATTAAGCTGAGAAATATTTCTTTGGTACAAAAAATTTGAATTTTCTAATTTCGTATAGGAGCAAATACGAAATTCAGCCTATGTTTTATATTGAAGTATAACCAAATCAGAATCACCGTTTTCCTCTCTTTTAAGGCTTTTCTGTAGCCAAATACAAAGTAAGAAATCTATTGAGTGTCTAGTCTATACGAAATTACTATTATGACATAATATTTGGGTGCTTCAAAAATCTCTTGTTGCACCTTTAAGAGCTCTTACTATAGATGTTCTAGAAGTCCTCCGATTTTCTTTGGCTGATTTGCCATTGAAAAAACAATGTCACAAAAAGATGTGCATTCCAGCATAATAATAGAAATAATAAATGACATTTATATAGCACCTTAACAAATGAATGATCAAAGAGCATAAAACTTGTCAGCTCCAAAATCTCCAATTTGGCCCCAATTACAGCTCCCAATTCTGTAAAATTGTTTTAAAAATCAGTTCCAAAGACCTTAACCTGAAAATTAAGTTCTCTTGCCCCCCCCCCCCAAAAAAAATTGGTGCATCATGCCACACATCCCTACCCAAACCAAAATGACCCCACCCCCCAGGGGCACTACCACCTATGATGCAGTCGATCTGATTACCTCATTACAGGACACTCCGGTCCCGGGTTAATAGACCTCTTCATCCACAATCCACCAATCACAAACTGGTGAAGGGAGTGCGTAGCACGATGTGCTGGTTCACACCAATCACCATGCCACTTTCAATAGATGCAGCTCATTAAACGCAAAGTTCACCGTATGGTCGCTTATGCAATCAAATCACCAGAACTTGTTTTGTTGATGTTTTGATTTTGGGAGGTGGTAATACATTTCCTGTATATTTCATAAAAATATTCCTGTAAATGCCTTTCATTTTAAAAATTCCTTTGGCAAAGTGGATTTTCTAAGGTGGGGACATATGGACCTCCATTTGTCTAGCAATGGGCGTACTGGGGACCTTGTCAACATAAGTGTTTACAATACACAGCCATTTGATTGCTTTTCTGTTTTACTAACCATTTCAGTGAACTCCCTGGAGAGAGCACAGTGGCAGAAGATGCTAGAGAAGAACCTGAAGACAGTGAAGATAAAGATCTAGACAAGGGAGAATCAGCATCAGAGAAGACAGATGTCAAGGGTGATGCTGAAGATGAAGATTCTGCTGAGAAGCAAGATGTACCAGAAGTTACAACAGATGCACCCACTGACCCTGCGCAAGTGCCTGATGAAAAATTGCTAGAAGATGTAGAAGAAACGTCTCAAGAAGGTGTGGATGAAAAACTACTGGATGAGACTGATGAAAAATCACAGGAAGAGGACAGGACTGAGACAAGTGTGACAGAAGCACTTGAATCAGGCACATCAAAAGAAGTTGGTGAGGACTTGGAATTGAAGCCAGATGAAGAAGTACCTGATAAGGCACCAGAAGACAGTGAAGAAAAGAATAACACACAGAGTGAGGCTGAAGAAGAAACAAAGAGTGAAGAACAAGACGATGGTGATACAGGTAAAGATGATGAAGTTAATTTACTCTCAGATGTTGAGGAAGAAACGGACAAGCCTACTGAAGATGAAACTGTACCAGTTGAAAAAGATTCTTTGAAAGAAGATCAGCAAATGGAAGGAGGACAGGATATTTCTAAGGAAGAAACTGACAGTAAACCGACAGAAAATGAACCAGCAGGTGATGAGGATACACTTCTGAAAGAAGATAAACAAACACCAGGAGAAGAAACTACCGAAGATATTACAGCTGCAGAGGAAGATGCCCTTCTTAAAGATACAGAGGAGGGTGGAGAGGAGAAGATGGAAGATGAAGCTATGGAGGTGGAAGAATCTACTGGAAGCCAGGTAGATGGGGATAAGCAGGAAGATGATGTTGAGAGTATGGAAGTAGATGACGACCCAAAGGATGTACCAGGTGATGTTGAGATGCAATCGGAACCCGGTTCTGTCACGCAAGAAACTGAAAAGGATGGGGAGAAGGAAACTGAGATGGAGTCTGAAAGCAAGCCTGAAGAAGAAACCAAACAAGAAGAAAAAAGTGAAGAACCCAAACATGATGATGATGATGATGATAGTAAAAGAGATGACCACACAAAAGAGTCAACAGATGATGAAAAATCAGCAGCTGTTGCTGAAGATACTGCATCAGCTGTTACAGAAGATACCACATCAGCTGATGTTGCTGATGATTCCACATCAGCTGATACTGCTAAAGACTCTACATCAGTTGCTGGTGCTGACGATTCAGCATCGGCTGATGTTGTTGATGATTCCACTGTTGATAAAAGTAATGACACTGTAAGTGAACCCATGCAACAGTCAACTGAAATGGACGAAAGTGGTAAAGACAAAGAAAGTGTGCCTGACCAAAAAGACGAACAAGACAAAACAGGTGCTAGTGAGTCATCTGTAGAAACCCAGGAGAAAAGTCAAACAGAAAAGACACCTGAAGAAGATGAAGATAAGTTGCTAGAAGCTACTGATGAAGAAAAGAATGAAAAGGCATCTGATGAACAAAAAGCAGAAGGAGATAGTCAAGATGATAAGCTCCTTGAAGCTGATGATAAAGAGAAGAGTGAAGGAGATAGTCAAGATGATAAACTTCTTGAAGATGATGATAAAGAGAAGAGTGAAAAAGCAACTGATGATCAAAAAGAAACTGACAAAGCAGAAACTGATAAGGCAAAAACTGACGAAGATGTCAAAGCATCGACTGATGTGTCAGAAGAGAAAACAAAAGACTCCGATGCTTCAGCGGAGAAAACCCAAGATGAAATATCGGAGGATAAAACAGCCGACTCAAAAACTGAAGACAGTTCAAGAGACGAACCACAAGCATCGGAGGATGCTGACTCTGGGAGTGGTTCTTTAGACACTAGTAAGAGTCCAGTGACGGCAGGAGGAGAGAAGAAGGCTGTTAAGAAGGCCAAGATTGGCTTTAGCCTTGGAAACATTGTGTCACAGTTGAAGAAGAGAGCTGAAAAGGTAAGAAGTTATATCAACCCTAACAGCATAGTTGCAGTGCACATTTTAAAATCGCTAAATTGTCAAAAAGCATTGTTGTTTTTAGATTAGGAAACTAAAATGTGTGTATCCTTCAAAAGCGTACAAAAAAAATTGCGTCATTCGTATCCTAGCTGTGAAACGAATGGATTTAGCCTACTTTAGCTCTATTTTTTTTTCATATTGCTTTGCAAATGTGTAGTTTTTGTAATTGAAAATCTATACTGACACTCTGTCATGTCAATAATCAAATGAAGCATTCTAAAATAAGATTTTCTTATAGTGTAAATAATTACTTAGCGTGTAATACTCAGGGTAATACTGTATTAAATGTGATTGTGAATACCATGCACCACTTGAGATTTCACCGTAAATTTCATTGATGGTGTGAAATAATTCCCAGCTTGCAGCGGGGGACCGTTCATTTCCAACGTTGCCTTCCGTAATTACAAGACGGTGGGATGTTGACTTCCAGTAGTCTCACGGTTCCATACGTAGCGCTATAGAAATTTTGCGAGGAAATGAAAATTTGAGCAAGAGTTCAGTATTAATAGGGGTTGTTTCATTTGCTAATGGTGCCTTTCAAACTTTATTTTTTTTTTATAACAAAGATAAAGAGATAATTATACTTCCAGGTGTGAATTCACACGCTTCGCCAAGCCCAAGGGTGCCAAATTTGTGCTGTTAAATGTATTTGATTATTGATTCTCTTTAAAGCAAGTGCATTTCTGATAAGATATATATTTAGAAAGAAATCAAAATCCCAAACCTGATAATTTTTGATATTTTGTTTTCCAAAGACTCGCTTCCTCTGAACTTAAAGTCTATGCTGTGCATGTGGGCATGATGCCATGAATGATATAAGGACTGAATCTGAGAACTGAGTCCAGCTTTGATTGATTAGACACCCAAAAATACTCTGAAAAGATCATTCCAAAAGCTAAGAAAAAATCCCATATTGAGATCATTTGGTAGTGTACGTATGATGTTTATGCAGCAATGGACTTCAATTTTTATTTGTTTTTATGATCATTCATAATCGTAGTCAGAATTAGATGTAGGTAAGATACTGTTCACTGTTCCCCTTGCAAAAGCAAAAAGGCTTAGGGTGGGTTATGTCTTTTTGGTATAAAGGGTGTTTTCATACAAAGGGTGGGTCTGAAACACCACTGCATTCTATGTTAAACACCATGTTATAATTTCACAAGAAATTCCTATATTTGACCTGGCATGACAAAATGAGTGAAAATTGCTGCAGTTTCTTTGTTTGATCCACCTTTGTGCAAGACATTAGTGATATTTCTTGGTATAACACTAACAAGGCTCCAGACCACAAAATACCACACAATGTGGTATATTGTGGTATATGATAGTTACAAAATCTACAATATTTTGTGGTAGTTTGTGGTATGTGATCTTATCATTGACTTATAAAGTGTGGTACATCCACGTACATCCCGCACCCACCCCGCGCCACGTAAGCCTATAACTCCAAGGTTCCCCTGGGCCCGCAATCTCTCTCAGCGGCCCTGTACTTTGTGGCCTATGGCACAGTTTGTTGTTTATTACTGTGGTATGTTGTGGTATATGATGAGTAACTCTAATTTGGTATAGTTATGATTTATCTAACTACTAAGCATATACCACAATCAAATTTTGTGGTAGTTTGTGGTCTATGGAAACTTGCAAATATGATGAAAGTTGTGGTATATTGTGATCTGTGGTAAGTCCTCACAATATACATAACTGTGAACATATAGTAAATGTGCTACAGGAGCCCCAAATACCACAAAGTAGCAGAATGGTAGCACAGTGTGACATTTTGTGGTATTTGGGAGTGTTAAATATAATAATACTTTGGTCAGAATATTGGAACTTGGGGGAGATGTAACATACACTACCTTGATTGCTTGTACGCTGTCAAATTGAAGATGAATTTTAAAAAATATTATCAGACAGGCCATAATGTTAAAATAAGAAATTCTCTTTTACCATCAATATATCAACTTGACCAGCAAAGTAATCCCCTAAGTAATTGCCTAAGTTATGAATCTGGCTGCACTGGTTAACTTTTACAATTTCTTATAACCCTTTTGCCGCTAGGCAATTCTGTATAAGTAAAAACACATAAGTCAGTGGCTTTTGAGATGACTTCCCAAATATTTGCAGGTCATTTGGGAAGCCATTTAAATAAAAACAACCAACAAAGACTAGGCTTGTTTAGACTCATTTAAATGCATATTGCACACTGATTCTGAATATGTCCATGAGCAAAAATAATTTTGAAATGTTTATAGCATCAGGAGAGAATTTAGTATTGTGCCACCACCCTATGAATTTGACAGCCTCAACAGAATAAGGATGTGGTGGCAGAATACTAAATTCATCCCCCAAAGGACCAAAATTGACAAATATTAATCTCTACCCGCATATACGCGGCTCTTGCATTCAAGTGGTTAAGCTCTCAAATAATCTCTTGGTACAGGATGAAGCTATGGAAGGTGTCCAAGAAGGAGAAGCTACTACATCTGCACCTAGTGAGAAGGAGAAAGAAAAGGAAAAAGAAGCGGAAACTCCCAGTACTGCTGAAAAGAAAGACTCCACTGAAGAGGTATTTATATTCCCAGTCAAAATATTGGAATAGGCATGTACTTGGCAGGGGTGTTTTTTTGTTTGCTCGTATCCACAAGTCATTGGTAATGGCTTTGTGGTGGTGTCAGGATTTGTTCAGCTAGTTTGCTTATCCGGGGCCGCGTGTATCCATGATACGGACGCTCCTAACATGGCCCGCTATTTGAGGCTGGGGCGGATTGGGAACAGTCAGGGGTTTACACCCTACTCTTATTCGACACTGACTGCGATGTACATGTACAGTTGTGACTCTCTGTACACGGGACCGACGGCTTAACGTCCCCTCCGAAGGACGGGATGCTTTCATGATCCATTTGCCCAATTCCAAGTGAACCATGGAGGAGAGCGGTAATTCTGTATTTAATCAATAGCTGGTATACAGATCAAATCCAGAATTGGTAGTACCCGAATAAATCCCAGCAAGTGCCACGACCCCACCGGGATTCGAACCCGGGAATTTTGATGGTAAATTTGCGCCAGAGGCAAGCACCCTAACCGCTAGGCCACGCTCTCCTTTTTTTTTTTTTTTTTTTTGCTTGTTTAGACTCATTTAAATGCATATTGCACACTGATTCTGAATATGTCCATGAGCAAAAATAATTTCGAAATGTTTATAGCAAAAGGAAAGAATTCGGTATTGTGCCACCACCCTATGAATTTGGCAGCCTCAACAGAATAAGGATGTGGTGGCAGAATACTAAATTCATCCCCCAAAGGACCAAAATTGACAAATATTAATCTCTACCCGCATATACACGGCTCTTGCATTCAAGTGGTTAAGCTCTCAAATAATCTCTTGGTACAGGATGAAGCTATGGAAGGTGTCCAAGAAGGAGAAGCTACTACATCTGCACCTAGTGAGAAGGAGAAAGAAAAGGAAAAAGAAGCAGAAACTCCCAGTACTGCTGAAAAGAAAGACTCCACTGAAGAGGTGAGTTTTTATATTCCCAGTCAAAATATTGGAATAGGCATGTACTTTGCAGGGGTGTCATTCTGCAGGTTTTTTCCTGATTTCAGGATTTTTTATTTTCAAAATTACTACAACTTTATTTAATTTCAGCCTGATTCTAAGCATTTTATGGTGTTTTTCAGGATTTTTTTACACAAAATGCAATCACACCCCTGACTTGGTAATTGAGCATTCCAAATTCGTTCTTTTCAAAGAACATTTTATCGCATTTTTGCAATACGGTGCGGCTTCAGCGTTTTACCCTTGCCAGTCCAATTTTTGACAGCAACTCAACCAAAGACACTCTGTGATGGATGGAAAGAAAAACATTTCAATGCTTCTTCCAAACCCAACATCTGTATCAAGTCCTCAGTCTTCTCTCTATCTATCAACTTCACACCACACATTGCTCTCGTCATTGCTTTCTCTGTCCTCCTCAAAATCCCCATCTCATTTTCACTCAGACACCACGTCTCACTCTCATACAGCATCGCCGATCTCACACAAATCTTATACACCATTCCTTTCATCTCCAAAGGATATCTTTTCCCTTGCAACAACTCCCCACATTCCCTAAACTTCACCCACCTATACCTCACTCTAGCTGTCACAGCCACCTCACATCCACCACCCCCACTAACCTTATCCTCCAGGTATGTGAACTCCTTCACTGATTCCACCTCATCACACAACTTTTCCACCTGTTCCATCTCTCGCATCTTCCACGCACAAAATCTCTTGCCAAACTTGGGGGGTCACTCTCTTCATCTTTGTGCATCTCCCATGGGTCCATCCATTTCCCACATTATTCACACCACACTGAATTTCTTTTGATACCAAGTCAAAGATCTTGTTTTCACCAAAAATGCTGTTACGTCTCTGCGTTACTGACCCCTCGATGTATATAGTACTCTACTCCAATATGTCTAAATTTTATTCTAGCACAGCTGTTTGAAAGTCTCATTTAATGTGATAAAACCAGAATAAAGACAAAAAAATATCAATAGCAACAGTTTTTACAACTGATTTTGATTACTTATTACACTAACTACATCATGTGTAAATTTTTTGAAATTTAATTGCAGGCAAAAATGAATTTTCTTAAAAATTTTGTTTTATACAGATCTCTATATATGGAGAATGGGCATATTGAGGGTGCTATAAAATCATGACCTCTTTCGGCCTATATGGCAAGATTCCCACAACAGACCCTATGCAATAGGACGTCACGTTTGGCGTTTAACATAAAATCACCCTTGCCCTACGATTGAAATACCAAGAGTATAATAGATCACCTGTACAACTTGAGCATCTCTGGAATTCAATAACAGGTGGATGTATTGTAGTCAAGTAATGTGGCTCTCTTGCTCTACAGCATGGCTACCTATTGCATAGGGTATATAGATTTTTCTGATTTTTACAAGGGTAACAGTTCTTGCATGTCCCTATTTATATCAGTTATCAAAATTGTGTCACCACTGCTTAATTTTTTTTTCCTAAGAGTCAATTTGCATGGAGTCAAACAGCTGTGTAGAGCTTTGTTTAGTGCTCTCTCATAAATGTCTTAATTTTTCATGTCCGTCTCTACCACAGAACAAAGAAGCAAGCAAAGAAACTGAAAAATCAAAGGAAGCGACATCGCCAACAAAGGAAACACCTCCTTCGGGATCCTCCAGGAGGAAACAGAACAAGGCCAGTGCACAACACATAACAAAGGACAAAGATGGCAAAGATGATGAGGACGATGATATTGTTGAAATCGAGGGACCTAGGTAAGTAGAAAACATACACTGCTTCTACGGGAAATTGTAAATTTAGTCTTGAACTCAAAGTTAAAGCAGTAGTACCACACTTCAAGCAAGACTTGCCCTTAATTTGTCCTGATTTTGAGGTTTTGATACCATTGAAATTGCTTTTAATGAACTAAAACTCCCTTAACATGGTTTAGCCGTAGGTGATTGCAGTGTCTTGAAATAGCAATTTTTGCAACTAAAATGTGCATCCCCATCTTGAGTAGCTTTTTTGTACCGGTAAATGTCAATTTTCACTTTGGAATCATTTTCCATTGCTCTAAGGGAGAAGGAATCAATTTCAAATGAATAAAGAAGTAGTAGTAGTAAAACCCAAGTTTTAAATCCGGTTTTGTCCCCGTGAACGAGGGTGGCTGGATTCACCTCACACTTGCAGCAACCGCCCTTACTCCCTTTTTTTTTTTTTTTTTTTTTAAAGCAGTAGTACCACACTTCAAGCAAGACTTGCCCTTAACCCCCTGGGGTCTACCACCTTTCTTACAGTATCTCTGATTGGCTCATTACATGATATATCTGGATATAACCGTTGAGTAACCAATCAAATAGACCTGCCATATTCCTGTACAAACATTTAAGGTTTTCTTACCATGTTTCTGATTGGGTTATTTAGTGTATCTAGCCAATATATAACCAATCAAATCGGCCGGTAGACCTCAGGGGGTTAATTTGTCCTGATTTTCAGGTTTTGATACCATTGAAATTGCTTTTAATGAACTAAAACTCCCTTAACATGGTTTAGCCGTAGGTGATTGCAGTATCTTGAAATAGCAATTTTTGCAACTAAAATGTGCATCCCCATCTTGAGTAGCTTTTTTGTACCGGTAAATGTCATTTTTCACTTTGGAATCATTTTCCATTGCTCTAAGGGAAAAGGAATCAATTTCAAATGAATAAAGAAGTAGTAGTAGTAAAACCCAAGTTTTAAATCCGGTTTTGTCCCCGTGAACGAGGGTGGCTGGATTCACCTCACACTTGCAGCAACCGCCCTTACTCCCTCCTTCCACTTCACCCGATTCAATGCATCCTCCACCCTCAAACCAACCCTCCTACCCTCCTCCTCCACTTGCTTCTTCCAAGTCTTCTTCGCATGTCCTCTCCTCCTCAAACCTCCCACCTCAAACTCAAAAGCCCTTCTTCAAACATGCCCGTCATTCTTCCTCAGCATGTGCCCATACCAACGTACACTATTTGCCTTCGCCAAACTGAAAATGTACCGTTTCACCTTGTTGTGGCAGTGTGAAATTCACAGAATTGAGACTTGCACTCAGCAGTAACACATGCATTTTGCGATGCTGACTTTGTTCACACTTGTGCATAAGCTTGCACTAGGGTGCGACGCCAGCGCTTGCACATCTACTTTGCTGCCATGATGAGATGAAACAAATTATAGTTGAAGTTTGATATTTAAGAGTACAGTATATTAGATGGGTTTCCAAAAGTGACTCTGTAGGAGATCAAACACGGGTGAAATGGTACACTTTCAATCCAAGAGACACCTCAAGTAGCTGAAATATAAAAAAGTCTGAGATTTGAAAGCCCAATTTGACACCCTATAGACAAATCCGACGAGGCAAGCAATGGTTAAAATTAATCAGCTACTACTGGGGGCGGCATCCAACCCAAAACCTTTCCAACTTCCTATCACGCTTGATTATGTACAACTCAAAATTCACACTCAATCTGCACATTTGGGGTAATTCAAGCAGGGTGTTCCACCCCCTCCCCCCCCCACCCCAGTAATGTGTTGGAATGTGCAAAATCATATTGGTGTTTGCCAGGGGTGTCCAACCTGCGGCCCGCGGGCCATTTGCGGCCCGCTAAGAGTTCGCATGCGGCCCGCGAGGTACTTCCCAGAAAAAATAAAATGTGTTAATATCTGAAATAATAGATTTGATAATAAAAATGTAATTTGAATTAGTTTTATTTCCTCAATCTGAAACCAAAATTTTCTGAAATTGTGGGAAAATTAGTCCAATTTCCTCAAACTGAAACCAAAATGTTTACAAATTTGCTTAAAGGGTAAACATTTCTTGGAAAAATTGAAAATTTTGGTTAAATTGGCTCAAAATCTGCATCTCTGGTGTAGCTATGGTGTAGCTATGGGTTCCCCTTTTCAGAAAAATAAATGGTATAGGCATGGGTCCTACTTCCAGACTCTCGTAGGCATGTCATAAACAACTCCCCTCCCCCCGATTACTTGCTTGCGGCCCGCAATAGTCGTGGATTCAATCGATGTGGCTCCTGTGTCAAAAAGGTTGGACACCCCTGGTGTATGCAAGACTTACAGAAAAGATGAATTTGATTCCCAGCCATATTGCACATCCAGAGATAGGTCTGTTATTTGGGCTAGAGCTCCATATGTTCCCCCTTCAAACTTCTACATGTAACAAATTCTTTTTTATCTTTGGCCTTAGGGTTCGGGTTTTAGTTTGTGTTAGGCATTAATGAAAGAATGTTTCCTGTAGAATTTTAAAAGGGGCTACTTATAGAACTCTTTGCCTTTCTATTATTTTTGAAATATTTTTGAGCAGTATACCAAATTATTATGCATCTGTGGTACAATACCACTGCGATTAGCGCATACCGCCCAACACTGTACAATACCAAAAAATATATATGGGCATTCGGTCATGCAACTCGTCAAGCAATTACTCTGTTTTTATTAGTTTGAAGCCATTTTAAAACTATTTTTGTCAAGTCAGCTTCTTGCATAATAATAATAATATTGGATGACTTTTTTCCACTGATAACAGAAAATATCGCCCTCGCCAAGAAAATATCAGGGTAGTCTTCGACTCGCCCGATATTTGATCTAGGCTCGGGCGATATTTTCTGTGATCAACCTCAGCCATCCAATATTATATAATTATCCCCCCACCACCATTGAAAAAATGTTAGAATCATCTCTTCATTTCAATTACAGTTGTGGTTATTCTTCCAGAAAACCTAAATTATTCTCCCTTCCTACCCAGATTATTCACAAACTTGTGATTCTTGTTTCTCAACAGCAATGAGAACGAGGGTCAGATGAAGAACTATGCCACGGATACCATGAACGAGTTGCTGGGAATGTTTGGATTTGATAAAGTGGACCAGCAGGAGACACAGGCTTTGAAACTCGGTGATAAGTTTTCAGCCAAAGCACCACCGCAGTCTGTGTCCAAAGGTAGGTTGTGCTCAATTCCAAATGTCAGAACAGGCCTGTATAGTAGTAAAACCTAAGTTTTAAATCCGGTTTGGTCCCCGTAAACAGGGGTGGCCAGATTCACCTCACACTTGCAGCAACCGCCCTTAATCACTCCTTCCACTTCACCAGATTCAATGCAACCTCCAACCTCAACCCAACCCTCCTACTCTCCTCCTCCACTTGCTTCCATGTCTTCTTTGGACGTCCCCTCAAACCTCCCACCTCAAACTCAAAAGGCATGCTCGTCATCCTTCCTCAACATGTGCCCATACCAACGTACACTATTCGCCTTCACCAACCGGTCCATCGCCTCTTCCAAACCCAACATCTGCATCAAGTCCTCAGTCTTCATCCTATCCATCAACTTCACACCACACATCGCTCTCATCATTGCTCCCTCTGTCCTCCTCAGAATCCCCATCTCATTTTCGCTCAGACACCACGTCTCGCTCCCATAACAGCTCACTGATCTCACACAACATCTTACACCACCATTCCTTTCAATCTTCAAAGGATGAGCCTTTTCCCTGCAACAACTCCAACTCCCTAAAACTTCACCCACCCATACCTTACTCAGCGTCACAGGCCACCTCCTCCACCACCCCCACTAACCTTGTCCCCTGGGTATGTGGAACTCCTTCAGTCTCTGAACTCAAACTATATCTAGTGTAAGCACATGAACTCTTTTTAAATAGTCTTCAACGAATCCAATCAATCCCCGGTTCCCATTAAAAAAAAAAAGAAAAATGGTCTGCTAACTTTGGATGTTATCTTGTGACCTTGCCATAGTGCTGCATACACAGCTATTTGAATGTTTCAATTATTATGGTGAAACGAGAATAAAACAAAAAATTATCAACATCGACACACTTTTGACAACTAATTTGGATTATTTATTACACTAACTATATTCAGTGTAAATTTGACGAAATTTCATTGCGGACAAATATGATTTTTCATAAAAATCAAGTTTTACACGTGTTCTATGGGAAACAGGGATATAGAGGGTGCTATAACATGCAATTCATGACCTTTAAAGGCCTATATGACAAGATTCCCACAATGGATTTTTCTTATTTTTTTTCAGAGGTAATAGCTCTTGCACGTGCCTATTTTTATCAGTTGTCAAAATTGTGTCGCCATTGTTTAAAATTGCTCTAAAATAAGAGACAATTTGCATGGGGTCAAACAGCTGTGCATACAATTGCTTTACTTTTGGTGGGTCAGGCAGGGGCAATAATAAAATTTGGGATGCTGGGATTCAGTGTTCAGTGGTTTACTTCTGATTTTAGATGTGTCATATTGATAGTTCGCTTCTAGTGAATTTTTTTGATCAATTTATTACTTTTCCTGCCCCCTCTGGATGTTTGTGCTGGAACTGTGATGAATGCAAAAATATTACTATGCACAATAGTGTACATTCAGCTATTTCAATAAAATACGGATTTTGATTAGAGTATAGTGCAGGTTTCCCAACCTGGGGGTTGTGACCCCTTCTGGGGTCGCTGACCCTTAAAGAAGGGAGTCGCAAAGTTAATTGAAATAAAAATTAAAGGCAGGAACAGAATTGGTAAATAAGATAATTTGACTATGTCGAGCAAGTCAAACTGATTTTGCAGTGTTTAATTAATCAACTTAATTTTTATTTGATTAAAATTTCTGTGTGCTTCATGCGCAAATCTTCATAACTTGTAACAGGACTCTTCAATGACCAAAATTTAACTCCATTTAAATTGAATTTAGTGGTATTTTTGCATGCTTCGTGTGCACTTGTTTTAGAAATGGGGAGCACCATGCCCTTGGAATGCTACAACCGAAGTTGCTTCGTCACTGGAGTGGATTGGTTCATTAGATTCTGTTTCTTAATTTTAAGGATTTTTAAGGATTGCCCTTGCTTCCCTACTCTTATTCGACACTGACTGTGATGTACATGTACAGTTGTGACTCTCTGTACACGGGACCGACGGCTTAACGTCCCCTCTGAAGGACGGGATGCTTTCATGATTCATTTGCCCAATTCCATGTGAACCATGGAGGAGAGCGGTATTCTGTATTTAATCAATAGCTCGTATAAAGATTAAATCAAGAATTGTGCGCCCAAATAAATCCCATCAAGTGACCCCACCAGGATTTTATTGGTAAATTTGCGCCACAGGCAAGCACCCTAACCATTAGGCCACGCTCTCCCACTCTTGGTAGCCTATACGGCAGCTATATCGTGTCTACCACGGCAGCTATATCGTGTCTACCACGGCAGCTATATCGTGTCTACCACGGCAGCTAGCTATATCGTGTCTACCACGGCAGCTATTGCACAGTACACACTGGGCTAGTTTCAAGGCAGTAGCTGCAAGATAGGGCTTCCAAAGTACACAATTATTAGGTATACAGTGATGTGTCTACTCTACAGTACCTACCCCAATGGCTACCCTGTAGTTGCCCACTAGGTGGAGAGAAGGTGGATATGGTGTAGACAGTGTCAGAGTAGACACACAGCTACCACATATGTACCCTGCCGTTAGTATGCCACCATTTTGATAGTGTACAGAATGAGAGTGCCATACACTTGGTCTGTTTAGCATTTTTAAAATAATTTTTATGGAAAATCATTACGAAATTTGAATCAATATCATCCAAAACCCCCATTCAAAATTCCCTACATTTCCCAGAAGTTTGACCCAAAAATTCTGAATAAGCATCTCATAAACTATAGAAAACTTCAAACCACCTTCCCCAAACTTTGAGAATAGGATTCTCATTTATAACCCTACTATTTATAGAGTTATGTAATGGTTGTTCCCTCATCGGTAAAAATCTTACATCACATTTCTTGTTTCCTCAGCAGCAAGTGCCCCCGCACAACCTGTGGTTAACACCGTCACAACCATCTCTGCCAAAGATGCATCTGCTGCCAAGGCCAAGGTAAGAGTCATAAACTTTCGCCATACTGTAAAAGTGATAATATTCGCGCGTGTAATTTTTCGTGTCAGCAATTTTTAGCATTTTTGCTTGTTTTTAAATTCGCTCTTTTCAGCTATCCTACATAGACCTACACACAAAATAAACATTTTCGCGGGTTTTTAATTTCGCGCAAGCTCAGAAGTGCGCGAAATTAATGTAGCTCTAAAATTTCCACTTTTACAGTATGCATATATAACGGGAAATTTTGCGAGATTTTGTTATTTTCATAAGGTTTTTATTTTCATAGTTGATTTCAGAACTATGAATTATATTGTTGACACATACGATTCAATGTGTAACCATTTGAAACTGTGACTTAAACAGACCGATAAATTGTACAGAACCGTAAAATATTGTAAATGATTAACATCGCTAAAATCCTGTTATACAGTATCTTGCTATTTACACTTCATTTCATTGGAAGTTGAGAGTGACATCGCGATGTCTTTGAATTCTCACTGATGTTTTGACTGTGCTGACTTTTTTTGGGAGCATATAATGCTGCGATTCCGAGGAGAGTATGACCATTTCAGGTCTGCTTAACTTGGAATACCTAGCGACATCACACTCGATTTCGAAGCTGTTAGGGCTGATATTTGTACCTCTGTAAATTAAAAATGTACTTTTGTTCAGCTAGTACTGACAGTTTAAATTAAATTTGTTATAATCAATAAAATTATATATGCTTCAGTCGGATGCTTGTGAACAACAGGGTATGTTATGTCAAAGCTTAACTTTAAAGGTGCAACGAGAGATTTCAAATAACAGGTGTCCCTAAAAAATATGAAAATTTTGATATTTGCACTGATGTAAAGCATTCCATCTAGAATATCTCCATCTGAAAGGATTAAGCTGAGAACGGTTTCTTTGGTACCATAATTGTGAAATTTCTAATTTTGTATAGGAGCAAATACGAAATTCAGCCTATGTTTTCTATTGAAATATAAACATATACAAATTGTCTTTTGTTTTCATTTTAAGTTATTTCTGTAGCCAAATAAAAGGTAGGGATTCTATTGCATGTCTAATCTACATGAAATCACTACATATCACAGGAAATATGGACGACCTGAAATCTCTTGTTGCACCTTTAATGTACACAATGAAAAATGATTTTGTTCATCACGTAATAGGTAAAATATATTCATCTTTTGTTTATTCGTGCGTGAAAGTAATTTCGTTTTACACGCGCTCCTCTTACCGCAAATGAGTACCTTGCGTACATCACGCACTGCATCTGCTGCGGTAGTGTTGCTTTCAGTTGCACCCACTGTTCTTTATCAATTCGCAGTCTTGCTTTATTGGAGGCGAACAAAATTTAGTGTGTGAGCTATGTCGGTGACTCACACCACTGACACACACTCCATGTTTCCATAAATAACGACCACACATGACGGTAGCCACGGTGAGCAAAGTACTTGATTGACAGGTGCGCAGAATTTGGCTCTCGTGCCCATGGTACTACAGGCAAAACCACTCTTCTGAAGTAATTTACAAAAAAAACTGGCCATAACCCACTGCTTTCAGAACTGCATAAATTAAATAACGCAACTTCAAATTTACGATTTATGTCAAAATTAGGAGTGGTTTATGGCTAGATTTCTCACAATACAAAGTTTTTTTTTTTTTTTTTTTTTAGGAAGGATGAGGAGCATGTTTTAAAAAGGGCTTTTGAGTTTGAGGTGGGTGGTTTGAGGAAGAGGGGCCGACCAAAGAGGACATGGAGGAAGCAAGTGGAGGAGGAGAGTAGGAGGGTTGGGTTGAGGATGGGGGATGCATTGAATCGGGCGAAGTGGAAGGAGGGAGTAAGGGCGATTTGCTACGAATGTGAGGTGAATCCGGCCACCCCCGGTTGCGGGGACAAAACCGGATTTAAAACTTTGGTTTTACTACTACTACTACTACTTTTGTTCAGCTAGTACTGACAGTTTAAATTAAATTTGTTATAATCAATAAAATTATATATGCTTCAGTCGGATGCTTGTGAACAACAGGGTATGTTATGTCAAAGCTTAACTTTAATGTACACAATGAAAAATGATTTTGTTCATCACGTAATAGGTAAAATATATTCATCTTTTGGTTATTCGTGCGTGAAAGTAATTTCGTTTTACACGCGCTCCTCTTACCGCAAATGAGTACCTTGCGTACATCACGCACTGCATCTGCTGCGGTAGTGTTGCTTTCAGTTGCACCCACTGTTCTTTATCAATTCGCAGTCTTGCTTTATTGGAGGCGAACAAAATTTAGTGTGTGAGCTATGTCGGTGACTCACACCACTGACACACACTCCATGTTTCCATAAATAACGACCACACATGACGGTAGCCACGGTGAGCAAAGTACTTGATTGACAGGTGCGCAGAATTTGGCTCTCGTGCCCATGGTACTACAGGCAAAACCACTCTTCTGAAGTAATTTACAAAAAAAACTGGCCATAACCCACTGCTTTCAGAACTGCATAAATTAAATAACGCAACTTCAAATTTACGATTTATGTCAAAATTAGGAGTGGTTTATGGCTAGATTTCTCACAATACAAAGTGAAATTTCAGTTCATAAAACTCGCATACAAAATGCCATAGACGAGAGCAGTGGGTGATGTGTAGTGCTGCAATGCAGCCTACCAAAATCGTTACTGCAATCACTTGCAGTATTGCAACCCAATGCAGTACTGCAACAAAGTTAAAATTATTTTAACTGGCGATGCAGCAAGATGCAGTGTGGTGCAGTCAGTGTTACAGTATGCCAATTTTCCTGCAATCCTTCGCAAGTTTACTGCAACGTACTGCAACCCGTAACCTGGGTTGACCTGCAGTAAATCGATTAGGAGTGCAGTGGAAGTGACGGAAACTTGCATAAATTTACTGCACCGCAATGCAGTCATTTTTAAAAAAGGTAGATGTACTGCATCATACCATTTTTGATACATTTGCTCCTAGTCGCCTCCACTCTCTGTTCAAAGCGGTGAGGTAAATTGTTCCAATGCCGGTCGACCAAAGGAAAAAGCTGTGTTGAGTATATCGTAAGTTTTAGCATGTGACGCCAAGTGTTTGCACAGAATCGCACACATCACATATAATATACCCACTGCGTGTTGTGTGTCGTGCGCCTACAGTATTCCATATCAGTTCATTTCGCACTATTGGTGTCATCAAGTATTAATCGCTAGGTAAAATCATACCTTGCCCCAGTGTCCCAAAATAGAAGTCTCATGTGTGTACTTCAACATTAATTTGATTTAGACTGGGTTTTATGCGCTTCTATGGATGTCATTTTAAGGTAGATGTACTTGCTCATTGTTTTGCTACATTTGCGCATGCCCTCAACGTTGCGCATCTCGTTGTATAAAATATAAGCATTCAAGACTGTCAAATGAGATTTATTTCCTGACAGAAAAATGAAGGGGTGTCTTCAAAATTCAACTACCGTTTGCGCCCCTCGCCATTTTCCACGAGTCAATGTGGTTGGACCAGTCTGTCGTCAATGTGATGGTCACCAATTAAATTCTGCCGCCTGAATGGTCAATACGGCCTTCCATTCACCCCTGGAGTGAGAGGTTAACCTGGGAGGAAGATGCAGTCTACAAAATCACCTTTGCAGCAAAACTTACTTGACTGAAATTATTTTCTTTTTACATATATCATCAAAAATTCTAGCCTGGCCTTCTGCCTGATCTTCAAGAATATCTGGAGGATCAGATCAACTTGCTTAAATACAGAAACTTCCCACTCCATATACGGTCCATAATAGTGTTCAACGCCATTCGCAGGAGTGTGTGTGCCCAATTCAACAACTTGACCGCCGACAGAATTTCTAATCTCTCTCTAACATGAACGGTTCCACGCTTTGACTGCAATCAACTGGCGTTTTAGTATTGAAGCTACCCTCAACAAAATTGATGAACAGAAATGACGTAATATTGATTGGCATAATGTGCCTTTATCAACCAGTCAGCTTAGCAACGAATCGCACCTGAATCACGATCAGAGTAATCACTGCACAATCCTAAGTACATTTCCGTACTTCAACAGGTGTTCGATCCAGTAACTACTCATTGGAATTAATCAACATAACGAATAAATTGTCTATCTTCAGTGATAGTAATCACAAACAGGTGTTCTAAAATTAGGAGAAGTAAGGATCATAGTTAGTGGTTAGGGTCAAAGGATAGGGTTAGTTTTATTGATGGGGTTAGTTTAGGATAGGGTTGGGTTTGGGGCAGCAGGAATTAACCTTTAGTTGAAACAAATGACTTGTACCCCATACAATGATAGTATTAACATTCAGTAAAAACAACTTAAGCTTTCTGTGATTATGTTCCTCTTATCATGAAAATTAAGAGAATATTTTCAAGAGGTTTGGTGGGGATTGTGAAAGTATTTTAATGGGCCAATCATTTTGAAGTCCAAGCAGGAATGACTCCATGGTCCAGTCAGTTGGAAAAGACAGGTGTTTATAGCTAATGCGATCACACACACCTTGGCAGATTCGGCTAATTATTGTTTGTTGTAATCTTTGGTTGCGACGGTGACTGGTGTTTTTGTGTGCTGTTGATGGTGTTGCTCTGGGTTGTGAATTTATACATGGGCAGATCAGGGGATTTGAAAAACGCAAAATGACCACCGGGGGCTGAAGCTGAAACTTGTCCAAAATGGGCTGATTTGCTGAGTTGCCAACGCCAATTCCAGGAGGCCGCGCCCCCTCCCCTGGATCCGCCTCTTATAGTTTAAGTTTTGTGACTTGCCACCTAACTACGTATTGTATTATTTAAAGAATTTAATGCTGCACCGTGCTGCAAAACAGATGGTTTACCCCCTATCCTTTGTTTATGGCAAGATGGACAGTAAATGTCTTTTGCTGATATCCCTTGTAAAGCTCATTTTGTATGTTAATGGGTGTTCAAAATCATCTGGATAATGGATCCATTTAGACTCCAACACAGAGGTTCCTGTTCCGCTAGAGTTTGTGACCCAACAACTATCTGTTAATAGTTGTGAATTGAGCTATTACGAGTTCCCAGACCCACTTTAAAAGTAAAGATTTGTATTTAAGCACGTGGTGGTTAAATGGTTCCACTTCTGGGTCTCCAGGGGAAGTCTGTTTGAGTATACATAAATATTTTTAGTCTTTTGACGTTAAATAGTTTTGTAAAGCATTCCTGCCAGTCAATGTCTACCTTTGGTGCTTAGTGGGGAAAACGGAGCAGTGACGTGTGTGAAGTGAAGCTATTTAGTCCAGATGAGCTCAGTTGCTTTTGTGTGTTCTGCTGCATCAGCAATTTCTTTTAAAGATTTTTCCACGAGTGATTTCACTCTTGGGAAACCACTTTCCAAGGGTGCAATGATTTCCAAGAGTGAAATTTTTACACGATCGCAGTGCCATTTTTTTTTTCCGTGAACCTAATTGTTTCGTATTAAAAAAAACTGCCAATATATTACATTTAAAATAATCGGCATCACTGTTGAGTATTTGTCTCATTTTAAGCCCTCTATGATAATTTCCTATTTTAATTAATAAATAATAAGAAATTATGCCAAAGAGCCCAAAACACCATGAACCTACTCAAAAACCAAAATTTGGAATAGCCCATGCCTGTAAGATTGAGGCAAATATATCAGGAACACGGTTTGATTCTACAAATTTGATAGCCCCGCAGCCTAAACGTCACCACCCAACCCCCCAGCAAAAATAATTGCACAATGTTCTTTCGCAAAAGAAATGGGTAAGTAACTCCTTGAACACCCCCCCCCCCCAAAAAAATGATATGACCCACCTGTTAAGAAAGAAAAAAATCTTAAGTATTCTCCCACCTAAAAAATGAGTATGACCCCTCCCCAGCCGCCCACCCCCCTAAAAATTAGTATGCCCCACCTCAATCCCCGGCAGTCTCATTATAACCCCTTTTAAGTTTACCAAAAATAAAAGCTGAGTACCACCCTCTTCGCAAGTCTAATTTTCGAGCCTTTGACATCAGAAGGGAAGTCTAGAACAGCAAAGTTCCAGCCTTTATGCATAATTCTAGGGTAAAATAGGCTGCAACTGGATTTGCCCATATGAGCAAAAAGGATTTTTTTACCCTTGCGCTAGCAGCGCCATGGTTATAGCTTATGACGCACGAGAATTAGTCCCAATTTTGTGTGTTATTTTTGGTATATCAGTTGGCTACATTTCGTATTGTAGGTGCAAAATTTGGGAAGTGGGTAGGGAGAGCACCGAGGCAGGGACGTATCGAGGATCTCCCAAAATCGGGTGTAATTTGTCCGTTAGGAGCCGTTTTTTACAATCGAAGTCAGAAATTTTTAGCTTGAAAGTCATTAGCCTTGTGTGCATTTTCTATGGTTGATTGCGAGGCAACCATTGAGGCAAGATTTTTTACAGTGTGCAACTCTATGCATCAAGTAAAGGCCTTCTTGATCACTGGTATAGGTCTTTTCAAGGAACCATTTCACTAAATTAGCATGAAAGGTTTTTACTACCAGTTTTTAGCACTTAGATGCATGTTGACCTTACTAGCAGGTTCATGGTCACACTCACTCTACCGCTGGAAGCGGAATATTTGAACAAACTATTTTCAAAACTATCTCTATTTTAAAATTTCAAGTAGGCCCTCTTCATAACAATGAGTTACTAAACTGTTTATTTAAGTTTATATATGTCTCATTATTTATAACTCAGCTTTTGCCATTTACCACAATCAATTTCCCCACATTCATTAAAAATTAAAGAGC
The DNA here is from genome assembly GCA_023653785.1 of Ophioderma brevispina. Taxonomy (NCBI): domain Eukaryota; kingdom Metazoa; phylum Echinodermata; class Ophiuroidea; order Amphilepidida; family Ophiodermatidae; genus Ophioderma; species Ophioderma brevispina. The sequence goes on along the minus strand of JAMKCH010056986.1, from coordinate 88,839 downwards.
TCAAAAACTTGTTTACTCTGTTTTTGGACGGGGATCACCAAGGACAAAATGAATTGAGCTTGATATAAAATATACTTGCTAATCTAAGCGAGAGATCACCAAGACAGCCTGGTTCCAATACTTGTATCCTGTAATCACTTGGCCGTAATTATCTTCTAGCTAAATAATAGTTTATTTAAGAACTTCAATTTAGCATCTCCAATTCACCGTTGGGGTTGTTCCTTGATATCTTCAAATCCCATAGTAAACTGACCCTGGAGTTCCATACTACTACTTTGTGTTCATCACTTTTTACTTTCAACTAGCAGTGTTATTCCAGTCCAGTTTCATCTTAGGACTCTTCTTGCTTATTTCGCGAAGATTAGTATTCTTTGATTAGTTATAAAGCGTGCGTAACCTAACCTTATTAAGAGACAATTGCTCCACACTCAAAAAATAACAAAGATTGAAACCATGTCCTACTGGAAATCTTCCTTGGTATATAAAACCACCACAACATCACCCTTAATTCAACGAAGTGTGTGGCGTACACACTAGTAAATCTCTTATTAATATCGAAAAAAACCATTTCTCCCTTAATGGAAAGAAGCTGATTTGCTTCGTTATTAGCAAAATTAATCTGCGTTGAAATAAGGGGAAGAGCGTACCACTATACTTGTCAATTTTTAATCTTCTTAACGTTTAGTTTAATAAGGAGAGATTTTGATAGTGTGTGCGGGGTCTTAGTTGTGGGAGTTATTAGTTGAACAATACTTTAGTCAGAAAAAGTATTGGGCCTACCTTTCCTCAACAAACATTATGTAGAACCTAATTGTTTTTGAAAAACATAAAATCAATAACAATAGTGATGCTCTTATATATTAATCTTATTTTGATGGCAATAAATATTGTCAAAGACAAGTAACTATAAAATTACTAGAGTCAATTGTCTTTCACACTATAGTTTTAAATTCTCGTCATACAAATAAACACAATTTTCCTCTACCTATTGATTTTTCACTTGTCTTCGGAGAAGTTGTAATTGAACTGTTGTGAATGTTTTTTGGAACCAACTTTGTATATCCTGGCATAGAGTAGAGACCAATGTTTCATTTTCAAAAGTCAAATTCTGTTTGTGTCCATTTTACAAAAACACGCTTTTCAACCTGATTTTCCTGTGTCACATGAAAAAGCGATTAAATTACATATCACAATCTAAAAACTACGTGGAGAAGAATTATCGTCTTGCGTCTAGAGTCTCACAAAGTGCCTTCCACCCCCACTTGTCCGTTGGTCCTAAACATCGCAAATTACAAAGACAATGGGAACAAACAAACAGCATTTTAAAGCTAGACTGTGCCTTTTGAAGTAGAAGTATCATTGGCCACAACTGATATTTTTGTAAATTGTCCAAAGAGGGCACGTTTTCCACTAACTACCAATTTTTTGAGACAGGCTGAGATCCCTGCTGTATCATAAATTAAGCAAGGATTTAACATCATCATGATGCTCCCACTCCGTTTTCAATATAAAATTTTCTGCACATGATTTGAAGCAATATTGAATCAGTAAATTCTAGTAAGCACTTTCTTTCTGATCCCATCACCTCCTATACCGACATGATTACAAAGCGTACTTCCAATTTACCTAAACGTCTAAAACACAGAGAATCATTACAAATTTTTATAGAGACTCATGTAACTTTTATATCAAGTACATGTAACACCGTCTAACCAGTGTCCTACTGATGTGAATTGAATTATGCAACTGTATTGTATCTACCTAGGAATTGGCGCACGCCATTGTGCTGAAAGCGCCATTCATCTAATCAAACACCACAAAATTAATAATCATCCTCATTTTCAAGGACAACTGCCAGATTCGTTAAAACGGTGTTTGATGGGCCTAATAGCACTGCACAAGGGTGCACTTGATAAGGTCTCATATTGATTTTAGAGCCTTTGACGTTCCCCCATTTCCCGCCATGAGGCCCATCCAAATTTTCCCGACTTTTCCATAAATGTCGGGTGAGAAGTGCCGTCGGAAGGCAGATTTTCATTATTTTTTTTGGATAAAATGATGTTCTAGGCTAGATAAGCTGGAGGCCCAGACAACCTTTCTTGGGGTCAAATCCCAAGATTGAATCACTCTTGGGAGTTTTTTCCCATGCTTGAGAGTTCATTCAAGATACATCACTCGGAGCTCGTGTTATCGGAAATGCTGTGGCATAGAGGGTGTGGAAAAGGAAAGCGTTCTATCGCAGTGTTCTCATACTGCGCCATGCTTCAATCGCCTTTTCGTTAATGCTGTGGTAAGTGCGCGTTGCGTGTTGCATTTTTTTTTTGATTTTAAATGTCTGAGTCGGAACACTCACTGTCAGCATGAAAATGTGCATCATCAGGGGATGAAACAATTTTTTTTAGTTCCTTCCTGCGAAGCCAGCTTGCCAAATTTTCCAAAATGAGTTTTTGTGTACAAAAGGCAAAATTTTTCTCTCCAAATTCCAAAAATTTCCCTCAAAACCAAAATTTCCTTGCGAGGCATTTTCCCAATTCCCACTTTTTCATGCCATATGTTCCATCGTGTAGACAGTCCAACGCGTCCCGATAGATCTGGAATGCAGGAATTACCATATTGATGTGGATTTGTTTCTCGTGTAAAGATAGTCCCAATGTATATCTGCCACTTTTGGGCCATCCAAAATGGCATTTTAAAGAAACTATTTGAAACTTTTTGAGGAAAAATTGGAATCATTCATTTTAAATTAAAAAACATATGTAAAAGAAGACGTTTAGGTGATTGATGACTCATCCACTTTTAAATTCTGAGGACTGACTCAAGGCACTTTTATGAAATTCGGAAGGACTGACTCAAATCACTTATTTCTTTCATTGATATTGTACACACGTGTCCACTGACTTTGCTTGACGATACCAACATCCAATAACTTGACCCCGATCTATTTTCAATGATCAACTACAAGTCCCTAGAATCGTATATAGATACCAATATTATGATGCTGATTGCTTACACCTAGTGACCCTACAGTACGCAAATCTTTCTAGGAAGTAAAATGTTAAGGGGATGACCCGTTTTTAAAGTCTATACATTTTTCATCTTGATAGAATGGTCTTCACCCAAGACCCCAGCGTAAAGTTCATGCCAATATTTCAACCCTTTTTGAAATGAGAGCTAAATTGATTTTGTAAGTCCAAAGAGTACTATGTAAAATTAATATTGGTCAACCAAAATGGGGCTAAAGATCCACAGGGTAAATATAAAATAGTATCTTCTTTCTTCTGATACCAAAATTTGGACCACTTCCCTAAATCTGGGGTCCCTGCATTAGCGATTGGACATGACCTTTAATACAAATCACAAAGAATTTACAACATAAACTATTTTGTTTTTATTTTTTACTACTAACTTGCAAGCTCGAAACACAACTCATTTCTAATAAAGTCAAATCTCTTACAAAATCTCTTACCACCACCCCCGAGTTACCCGACGTGTATTGATTGGTATCAGATGAAAGGCCTGATAAGGCCGATTTTTCTCATTCGTTGCCCTCAAATCCATTTCATTCCCAGATAAGACAGAAAAACACCATTTTAATGGTTAAGCATATGACAATTTTTTTGAAGAGCGCCTTCAATGTTCAAAAATGTTGAGATTCTTACACGGTTGCATTGGTAATTGGGGGTAAACTAACTTGAATGGTAAGCTCCAAAATGTCTATTGTCACAACGACGGATTTTGTAATTAGAATAATTAATATCGGACCCTATAATAATTCAACGGCTTGCTGAACGGCCTTCCTGTGTGAAATAGCCGGGAATAGCGCCATGTACAATCTACGCTCATCCATTACGTTGTTTTATTGGTTCAGGGAGGCAAGTCAGTGAGAGGTATGTTCTTTCTTTGATGTTGGGCACTATTTCATCATGGACGGACATAAACCGTAGCATTTCCAGCTCCGCCGTTAAGTACATCTGGGATCCCAATAGTATTACAAAATCGCTTATTTTATGAAAATACGCATTTTAGCTTCCTCTTTTTCAGGTATTTTTCGTATACATTACCACATAACTCTGCAACAATTCAAATTTGCAAATTGGGGGCGCTATTCAAAATAAGTGCTAATATTGCTTTAACATGCATCAAAGTAGTACAGTAATTTAATAGGGGCTTTGCAAATATGCATTATTGCTTCTAAACCATCAAAACAACTCTTATTTGTATTCCCCCCGTACATGATGGGTTGTTGTACAATTGCCAAGGCTCCTCATATCAGTAAGTCTTTAGAGAACACTTTGACTTACTGATAAAAAACATGCATAGGGGTGTCCCTTTCTCTCTCATAGTATTCTTCTCCTCCCTCCTTCTGGTCGGGCCTTTGCACTAGATTCGGGCATGTTGGAGTTCCAAGCCTGTTCCTTGGGGAGCGGGTCCTTCCATCTTGCTAGTGGGCGGAACACAGTAGACAATTGGAACAGCACCTTTAATGGGGGATGGCCTAATTTAAGATATGAATTTTTCATCTTATGAATGGCCTTCACCCCCAAACCGCCATCTTACCTTTTTTGCAACCCTCATTTCAATCCTTTTTCATGTGAGAGCTAAAAATGTTATGTTTTAAAGTACGGTGTAAATTTGATATTGGTCAACAAAAGGGCACATTTTTCGCTCATAATTTCACCACATCTTAGCCCTAAGATTTCACCGGTTAAATTAGAAAAAATATACTTTCTGAGACCACCAATTTTGACCCTATCCGGTAAATCTGGGGTTCCGGGATTGAGCTATTAGTGATAGGACCATGGCCCTTTAGAACAAATCTCATTTCTGGCACTGCCTGGTAGCACCATCCCAGCTAGTAGTCTGCTGCCCTCATTAGTTTTCTTTCCCAATGTTGCCACTTTCCCACCTGTCTTCCTTCCCTCCAATTGGACATCATCATACCTTGACACAGTTCAGTGACCCCATCATACTTACCCAGTATGACCACCCGCCCCACATTCGCCCCCTAAATGAGATGATATTTTATACCCTAAACTATTAGGCTACACGTTCACATTAGCAAATCAGGGTCATTGACATATGTCCTTGGAGATTAGATTGAAAGTTTTTAATCCCTGGATGTCTGACATGTGTCCCTGTCCTCCAGTTCACATGTAAATCTTTTTGAGCCAACACACCTGATTGGACAAGCAAACGGGACACCTATAGCTTACAGCTGTGGGTCTGGCCATCTTTGCATGTTCATTTTTAAACAGGTATGTCAAACTTCTTGTTTCTTACTATTGAATACTATGGCCAGGTTGTTAACTTACAGATCAAATTGCAGGGATTAGGTCTATGGACCCCTAACTTTACTGAAGCTGGACAAAATGCTGATGATTTTTTTTTACTTTCCAATTGTCAATTGACATGTCAGTTTCAATATAAGGCCTATATAGTCTAGGCCTATTCCAGTATTTACAAGCGGCTAGGCCTACCAGTAACCTTATACCTCTGTAATAATCGCAGTTCGCCAACTGATTGCCATTGCAATCTCTATGCTGTTTCCAAAATAATATATAGCAATTTTTGTGTCATGAAGTGGAAATCGAACCCCCACCTTATAATTACAAGACTTGCCTATACACGCACGCCTCAACATTTGGAGCCGACAACGATTTTGTTTTTTTTTGTATACTTAAATAAATACATACGGAAGAAAGCGCACATAGGCCTAAGCTTCTAAATGATGAGGTTCCTCTGGTCTGGACCTTAGCCGCGTCTCAGGGTTTCAGTATGTGTCTGAATGATCCATGTTTGCCAATTTTAGATTTTGACTCCCAATAAAAGAAAAAAAATGTGGAAGAAACAGCTTATTTGCATCTAGATAGCAAATCTATCAATTAGTAAAAACTTGATTTAGAACCTGTGCAATAGGTGCCATGCCTGAGGCAAGAAACCATTTACAATTACATACTACATTACACATTACTTGAGTAGTGGAGGTATACCCTCACTACGTAAAATTCAACACTTTTTTTTTGTATACGCCAAAAGAGTAATTACCCCAACACACGGTTACGTGAAAATAGTACGCATACCATGTGTGAAAGCAAACTCTCCGCACCTTGTGTCTAGACTTAGCCTTAGTGTTTTTGTGGCCGCCAGCTTAGCTGGCAGGACCACTTAGCTCCGTTGTGCGGGGTATGTTTTGTGTTTGTATGGATGTTTGTGGCAAATTGTTTAAGTTTTTTTAATTAACTTTTTGGCGTATACCCCAAAAATTGAGTATCTAGGCAAATATTTTTTACTTTGCATTTTTACAATATGTCATGAATATCACATGATTAAAATGGATATGGGTGTAAGGTGCTGGGTCCTCTTCCAAATCCAGGGCTTCCGTTACAGATATGTGAAAAAAATAGTGTTATAAAAAAACAAAATCACAACCAAAATAAAAAATTTGGTGATTATTTTGCAATATCTTTGATTACGGTCAGTGAATTTTTAAAAAAATATGGGGGTACGGGCTCAAAAAGTGCTAAAATGGACCAAATGCAAGGCCAACACACTCATTTAACATTATTATTTTGGCCCAAATTTAGGCCAAAGTTTTGATACACTAACCCTCAACATCTGGGCGAAACAAATTTGTCCCAATAGTTTTTGAGCTAGGAATAAACCCAACTCCTGAGATCCCCTCCCAGTGCAGCAGCGGCTTACTGCGGCAAAAATATTCTAGGGTCGTCCCACCCAAGAATCTCAATTGTCACGGATTGCCTCCATTTATCTAAAAAGACCAAATGTCATTAAAATGCCACTTTTCATAATTTTGGCCCATTTAAGTGCTTAACTGGTAAAAATCTTCAAAAAAAAGATGAAAATGCCAATTTTTTATTTTTTTCAGTTTTTTAATTTTTTGTAAAAAAAATGTTGGTATAGTTTACATAAAATTTAACTTAAAATTTTAAAAAAAGGGATAAATACTTTCCTCAGTCCCCTGAATAACAAGTTTGTAAAGATAGACTCATGCAGTATACTAGGGGGCCATGAAAAACCACAGTAGTGAGCTCGCAGCTGTAGTACGGTCTCTGTAATTTGCAGAATCAAATGAAGAAATGCAGAGTAACCAGTGGTGCGAGTTTTCAGGATAGTGAGTGTTACCATATCATCACTTTTTACTTGCATGAACCCTATATCCCTAATCCCCAGCATACTTATACAAATCATATATTTGTAATTAGTGTTTGTTATCACAAACAAAGAACAGTTTGTAAACAACAACATTAGTACTTTTATTTTTATGTGTTTTTGATTACCTTTATATGCTTTTCTGCGCCCTCACAACCATTGAACTCCTGCACCGCCTAGTGCACTGACTTTTCTAGATTGAAGGTTTAATATGAGGTTACCTCATGAATTATTAGGGTGTGATTGTGAAAACACTGACCAACCCTCATGGGTGCTTTTCTGTTTCTGGTAGAAAAAACATTACCAGGTCTATCCTCACTTGTACCAGCTAGCTCATTCATCAAAATCATGATAATGGTGAAACCCCTCCCTTCTATTCAAGTTAGACAGAATTTTGGATATGTCAAAATTCTGTAGTGAATAAAATTAAAAGTTTGGAAGTTTGTTAATCTGTTTTACAGACCTTTATACTACTCCATGGAAAGATAGACGGCGGGTACCTTTCAGCATATAGGGACCACACTGGTTCCCATTGTTTCCAACCTCTCTCGAGTCGCATACACAACAAACACACCCCATGGACTAAGTAAACACTGAGTCATTGACAAAGCCTATAAGTTGAAGAATGCAGACTCAACAACACCCCCTGAATCACCCCTATTGCATCTTACCACACAAACGTTGGTGTATGTAGGTTATGATCATGCCAAGAAACATCTTTCGCCGAGCACCTCGGACTATAAATATTACTCAAAAAGCCGCCAGCATGCGATTGCAGACACTGAACTCGATCTATGTAAACCACTACCAACTCACACTCCAACCATTTTGTTCCTCTGCATTTTCTGCATTCCTGCAAATTACAGAGCCGAGCAGCGGTAACAGTTTTGTTTGCAATGCCAATAAATGTTTACCCAACAAAATGTGTCCATGTTTGTTTTGATGTTATAATTTAGACCGCCTTTTAGAAAATTATTTGCCTGTCATTTTGATCTTGCGAACTGATTTTCCCCTTGCCTTGGGATAGCCTATCCGTGCACATTTTCCATTTCCATCATGATGCCCCCTTTGAGCTATCACGGATACCTAAGGTCACCTATAAAAGGTAGAATAAGCAAGTTGAGACCCCCCACACACACAGATCCAACAAATTGCTTTCTTACATCTGTATGAATTTTCACACTGAGAATTGTAGGCACAGGGAATCTTTACAAAAATGAATTTTAAAGGCATTATCGGTGATTTGCTAAAAAAATAAATTTGATAAAAAATACTGCAAAGACAGACTTTCATTTCCTGTGACTCTGGCTGATTGGTGAAGCTGTAAACCTAATTTGCATAATTCTCCTTATCATCAAAACTGAAACCATAGTCAATTTTGGTTGTTTTGTAAGCACTATTTCAATTTTCATTTGGAAATATTTTTTTTTTTCCATTTAAAACTAAGCCGAGTATGTTTAAGTTCCAGATCGAAGGTTGTCGAACTTTTTACATACATAATTTTTTTAAAAACTTTTTTTTACTACAAGTTGTTTCAATCCCATAGTTCCCTTTTCACTATACATGCTCAAAGAATGGGAGTTTTGCACAGGGTCATTGGACATATATTACAAGTTTTAAACACCCAAGCTACGGATGTTGATCCTAACCCCTTTTCTAGGTCCCTGCTGATTATTACACATTGTGAATAGTCCATGAACATAATCATGCTCTTCATTGTTGATTCTGATTCAAGTGCTATTTCCCTTCGGAAATAGTTTGAACTACAGTTGACACTTCCGCTTAATGTACTCCTTGGAGTAAAGAAAAATCCCGCGTTAACCAAATCCCAATTTTAGAGAAGTACACACAGACACAGGGAGCCAGCGATATTGGGGCATATAATTACTAAATGTTTAACCTGCACACAGAATAATGTTTGTTTAGTTTTATGATATTTATGTGCCAATGAGAAGGGTAAATGTACTTGCACATTTATGACCTGAGAGTTCTAAAGATAAATGGAAGCATTTCCTTTTCAGTTAAAATTCCACATTCAGTTGGTTTTCTTTTATGATATCAATTAGTTACCTGATCAAAAATGTCCCGATTTTCGGATTGAGCGTCCCAATTAAAAGGTGATTTGCACCACAAAACGGTTTTTCCGATTCCGCCATGTCAATTATCAAAATCCCCTTTAAAGCGGAGCCCGATTAACCAGCTTCCAACTGTATTTCCCTCCAACCTCTTCCCTACACCTCTTTCCACCCAACCACATTAAGGTGTAAGAAATCAAATCTACATTGTTTAAAGGTTTTCGTAATAGCACCGCAACGGATCAGGGGGCCGAAAAAGGGGCAGCACCACACACGTCGATGATCATCATCTGTTTCCGTGCACTGTCAATGAGGCCATCAGGTCAAACTGTAAACAAACTTATTTGAGGATTATTTTCAATTATGTTTAAGTTACTGAGGATAAATGTACTACCAGTGTGTTCTCCATGTGATTAATTACAAGTAAATCTTTGTTTTTTATGAAGGTACGACACTTACTCCCCTAAAAAATAACAAAAATTCACACTTTCCATCATCTGCTATCTAAAGATCTGTGCAAGGATAGGCAGCCGCCGCCCGCCAATGAGTTGACCTACCCCTGTAACACCATCCGCCCATTTACTTAACCCAACACAATTTTTAATTCATTACCGTATAAGAATAATCCAGACGATTATTAATCCCCAATATGATTAGCAATTTCACATTTGATAGTTGCTTTAATTATTAAATAGTTGTTAAGAAAAGAGACTTTTTCATGGAAAGAAGCGCATCTGAGATACACCGAGCCTGAGGCAAACTTGGCCATCGATTGCCGCTTGATCCGGCCGGCCGGCCCACACATCGCGCATCGCACCACGAAAACGCTGTTAACTTCTATCAACCTACTGCATTTTTCCATAACTTAATTCGAGTATTCCCCATACTACATTTTTTTTAGTTGAGGCCCCATCAAAGTTTAAGACAAATTTCTTTAAAGATTGGCTCTCCCAAGTTTCAAAGAGTGTACATGAGCTTACATTGACATGGGATTTTCCACTTACGTGCAGTGCCAGTGGTAGCCGACGGTCGGCCTCTCGCAATATTGCTGCGGTGGATCCTCAGTCTTAAGGCTTATGTTTGACAAACTACACTCATTAACACTCATCTATTTAGGAAAACATATAAATATTTCTTGTTTACCACATTTACAAGTGGTCAATTTGGCTGAAATATTTAAAATAAATGTGGGATTACCAACGCGTGCAACTCCAGGACGGACCAAGGGTCTGTATAGCTGCACTCAGCAGGGCAGATCACGCTCATGTCAACTCAAATAATTCCTATTATGGCCCCTAAAACATTCCCCATTTATTTGTAAATTGGTTACTTTTTACAGATAAAGGTGTATATATATAAATCATCAGCTTGTAGATTCGTTTTGCTGATTTTTGTTAATACAGACTCCAAATTTGAATTTTTGAGTTCCCTCCCAATAGGCAAGACCGTTTTTCGTTACAACATCCCCGGGAACCAACTTGTTTTGCCCCCTTTTTCGATCCCCATCATCTTTTGCGGTAGAGCGACCTCTGTTGATTTTTGCTATCTACGAGACCTTATACGGGAACCCCTTAACCATGTAGTATTGTATTGGATTGCTAATTTTAAGGCACTAAAAATCCACTGCAGAACAAAACAAATTGAATAACTGAAAAAGCCTGCGTAGGCCTATATTAATATGGTGTACATGTACCCAGTATTTAGTACAGCATTACAATATTATGACATAAAATACACAAACATCGCTTTTCTTTTCCCCTTCGCAGGTGTAACTCTGGTAGTTAAGGCTTCTACAACACCACCAATTACTCAGTCAAGTCCCTGGCTTCAGTCAGAGCTCTTGCATCTAGCTATTATTGATTACAACCCTCATTAACCCGAGGCAGCAATCCCTGAAAAACGTACTAGACAAAAGATGACTTGAAGATGAGCTAACTTAGTCATCCAGCATTAAAATCCCTTTTATTTACACCATTGGCATGTCCTTTGAAGGCAAATAAAAACTTAAGGTTTACTGCACGTCAACATTGAAAGTGTGCGGATTCAATAGGCATCTTCACCAAAAAACCCATGCACCCAGCAAAGCCTCTCCTTACTCATTTGCATATCAAAAGGGTAGCACACAGTTTTCATCTGCCTTTGACGTCATGCGACCTGGCAGTTTTTGGTAAACAGAGTTGATTTGTGTACCAATCAGAAAGACAGAAGAGATTACCATGGAGCCAGCCAAAGACAGAATCATGATGACAAAGCTACCTGCGTTGGGGAGGCAGGAACAAGAGAAATATACAAGAATCCATGATTGCATACGGTGGGTTTGTGTAACTGTTTAGTTTGTTTACTACTTAGCACATAATACTGACGCATTTTTTGTTTGAAAGACTGACAACAAAGCAACATTCTGAGACGAATTCATCTCAGCAACAGCTAAACTGAAAGATACATTTTGTTAATGAAGGTTTCGCTTGAGCCCAAAATTCAGCACAAAGCAAAGAATTGAAAGCTGGTGTTGGCTTGAAAGGTAAAATGCCATTTTGAAATTACATTTAAGATTTTCAATTAATGGCCTTTGTGTACATGTAAGTGCCTTTCAACCTTGCTAATTTCAATGACAGTTCCTTTTTCTTGACAATCGTCAAAGATGCTTGAGCTCATTCAGTTGTATTCCACCAGTACACCTCTTTTGAAAACTAAGTCCTAAGTGTCATTTTATAAACAGTTTTCTGGCTTTCAACCCAGAAGTTCTCATTTCGACTCTAATTACTTGACTAATTTCTCAAGGAAAGTGACACAGTGGTAAATACATGTAATTTTAATTTTGCTGTGTTTGTCATATTTTAACATAATAAATTTCTGGACTGTTAGTTATTTTTTGTTGTTAGGTTTACATCCTGGTTTTGCAGGAACAGTTTGAATCTGGCCTGAACCCAGAGGGTGTTTTGAAGTCAATCCCACATGCATCAGGTTTGGGATTTTCACCTCAATAGGTCATGTTACCCAAAAACCCCTTCTTACACATTAAAAACCCTGACTTAAATGCTCTTAGCCCCGAGCATAGTATTAGGAATTTTTAGCATGATTATGAAATATTTTTGTGTTTCTTAAACCTTTTGGACACTTTTTGTCCCTAAGTTCGTCTGATACATGTGTTTCGTACATCAATCTATGCCAGTGCTAATGCACATGGATTGATCAACCCCCTCTGGGCTGAAACCTTTACTACAACAACATTTCATTTTATAATATTGATTATTTGCTCTCTTAAGCGGATGTGAGCTTTAGTAATAAGTTTCAAAGGTTCCTCCACTGCGCTGATTGGCCTGGGCAAATTGCTAGAGCTACCTGTACGTTGGCACAAAAAGTACTTTGGCATGTTTTTTTAATCATATTTTTGCCAAGTCCGATAATTTTAAGTTTTCGGAATATACATTTTATTGCTCATGTCTTGCTCTTTCAATTTTAACCACCTCAACTTGTTAAAAACGCGTGCAAAAATGGCTGAGATAGAAACACCTGAAGACGTAAAACAACCCCAAACCAAAGTTGCAGTTTTATTTTTCAATGGTCACATGTGCAGTACAATCAATCATCCATGTGTATTGATTTCCACCGAGGTTTTCCAACTGAAAGAGCGAGAAAGTCTACTTTCAATCTGCTAGGATAAGCATGTTCGAGTCCCAGTACACTGCATGCGCCAGCAAAACTGCAACTTTTGGTTTTGGGGTTTTTCATCTTCCATACATTCCTATCTTGCCTTGTTGACAATTTCAAGCAAGGTGTTAAAATGAAAAGCAGACCCTATGCACCAAAATATTTATCTTAAACTTAAAACAATCTGGGAAACCTTTGGCACAATACTGACAAAAAACAGCCGAGATACTTTTAGTGCCACCTGTACATGTAGAATTATCTTGCCGCCAGATCATAAATTAAAGGTGCACAGAGTTTCACAATCACATGCGCCCCCTAAAAAAATGATAGTACTGATTTTTGGCCCTGATTTAAAGCTTTCCATCAAAAATATCCCCATCTAAAAGGATAGCTGGGAAATGTTGCTTTGGTACAAAATTGTTAATTTTCCCTAATTTCGTATAGGAGCAACTACGAATTCAGCCTATGTTTTTATCTTGAAATATAACAATCCAAATCAAACCTTTTTTCTCTCTAAGATATTTCTTCTGGAGAAATACAAGGTAAGAAATCTATTGATTGTCAAAGCTATATGAAATGACACGTGACAAAATATTTGTGGTATTACCAAATCTTCTCTCGTTGCCCTTTAATCTCTAATCTGGTAATGCCCAGTTACTCAAGAACAATCTTTCCACAATGCAATCCCGTATTATTGCAGACTCTTGATTTCAAATTTAATGAGGAACTTCTACAAAGGTTTTCATGGGAAGTTAGTTGTGGTTGTACTGTACTGTAGCATTTTTTAATTTGTTTAATGAAACATGTTATCAAATTTTTTGTGGGCCGTCCGCTATAGCTGGCATGACCACTAGCACTATCGTTTTGCGGGTTTATGGTGGATGTGTGTGTCAAAAATTGTTAATTTTTTTGTTTAAATTGACTCAATTGCAAAAGTTTAACTTCAATGGAACCAAACTTCTGTCAAGAGCACAATGGGATCCCTCAAAGGTTGATGAGGTCAAAGGGGGATCATGTTGAAAGGTCAAAGGTCAGCTGAGGTTGGTTCAAGTTGAAAAATGGGCCTAAAAATGTAAAATTGATCTAATTTGAAAAGTTTAACTTCAATGGGAACCCAAACTTGTGTCATAGGTGCACCAGTGGATCCCTCAATATGTGATGAAGATCAAAGGTTCACTGCCAGGCGGTACAAAGGTCATGGGGCGGCCCACAGCTTATATTCTAAAAGAATATAATTTTAAAAAAAAAAAAAAAACCGCGAAATTTTTTTTTTATTTAAGGAATACTCATCCATACTTCCAAGAAATAGATTTATTTTAAAAACTCAAGTGTGTGCACCTGATATTGAAAATGAAGGGGGTAATCATCTTGGGGTCACTGTGCATCGCATCTGTTTAGTTGGGTCATGGTCATGACTCTCCTCAAGGAACTGTATTGTAACAAAAGGGTGTCAGACTTTCAGATATTTTCGTCAAGAAATGGGAGTTTGTATTTGTGCATGGTTGTACAGCAAAAATCCGGCATTTGAAAATGGTAATGCTGCCTTGTTATAATCTATATACATATTTAATTTTTACATTGTAATCCATGTCGAAGTTTTTATACTATACTCATTTGAATAAAATCACCCATTTTCCTTACTGTACAGGCGACAGATGCCGGGTAAACTTGCAGCAAGTTTATATTCCGGGCCAAATCAATAAAGCACATGAAATAGACAGATCCATTGCGTTTGCAACTTTTATTATCAAATGAAAGTAATAGCTACTACTAGTACACAAGAGCCATAAAAATTGAGATTAAGTTAATCTTTCTATTCATCAAGCAGTAGGTAATTGTACGGTTGGCACAAAAAGTATCTTTTTTGATCAGTATTGTGTTTTTATGCCAAAGTCTGATAATTTGAAAGATTTAAGATAAACATTTTGTGCCTAGGTCTTGCTCCTTCATTTAACACCTTGCTTGTAAAAAAGGCGTGAAAAAATGGCTGAGATAGAATGCCGGAAGACGTTAAAACACCCAACAACCCAAAAGTTGTAGTTTTTTGGAAGTTTTCAATGGGCATTGCAGTGTACTGTGAAACAAAACACACTGGACCACAATCAATAGATCGGAGGAAACCCTCTGGTGTCCATTTTATCAATACAAACCGTTGCGTTGTACCACACAGTGACCATTGAAAAAATCCAAAAACTGCAATTTTGGTAATTGGGGTTTATTATCTTTCAAGCGTTCTATCTCAGCCATTTTTGCACACTTTTACAGTGTGAAGTGTTGCATGAAAGAGCGAGACATAAGCAAACAAAAATGTGTATTCCGAAAACTTCCAAATTTATCGGACATTGGCACAATGGCAACAAACATGCCAGATACTTTTTAATGCCAACTGTAACTATGACTGTACTGACCCTAGTATAGTCCCACCGATTTTTAACCTGAAATAAAGCTTGATTTAGGGGGTGCGGGCACTTATATGGAAATCTCCACCACTAACATGAAACCACAGCATCATTCAACAGTTCAGTGCATCAAGCTTAACTTATCCAGATATTTTCATATGGTCAAATGAGGTGTGTGATCAACAAAGCTGTAATCGGACTGAAGGCATGAATCTCATTATTTTGTAAAAGAAAATCACAAGAAGGGCACTACCAAAACAGTAAATGCTTGTAACAAAAATCGCCTGTTCTTGTATTGCCTTCCACTAAAAACTTATGGTTGGTTAATAATATGATTTTCTAAACCAGCGGTCACACTAGCATATTCGTCGTTGGTGTCACGTAATATTCTTATTTTGGTACTACTGGTAATAATTTATATCACCCGACGGTCCCGGTCAACACACCGGTGAGATTATTGTAATCGTGTCATAGATATTTCTGGACACACGAGCACAAGGTCAACAACACGGTTCAGTGCGTAGCATGGTATAACACTACGAAATGCGGTCACAACAGCAATTTTGCCTCAGTAAATTATCGACAGTACCAATGGTACGAAAGCGGTCCCACAAACGTAGGAATTATCATTGTTAATTATTACGACATACTATGGTCCAACAACGACATGTCCGTCTTAATTGCGGTGTCCACACACAGCCCTTTATTGTAGTACTACTGTAGTACTATTGTAAGTAAACTACGAAAAAAAACCTCCGTGTGACCCCCGGTCTAATAATTCTTCAAATTCTTTTAAAAACTGAGGTTGGGATTCTAATCGAGCATGAGGGACTATACTCGGGTCAATTACAAAGTTGTTTTCTGCAATATAATGTGTCAAGAAACTGCCAAACAAGCGGATTTCATCCAAGAGGAAACGCTTAAAAACTTTGTGATAATCTAATTTCAAAATCATTTAAACGTGTCAGCAGTTAAAAACTTTGCTCGTGATTAAAGGATTTTGAGTAGTACACAATTAAAAACTTTCATTTTGACAAGGAAATATGCAAACCAATGAGGCTTTTTTGTCTCACACATTGATTGTTGTGTAAATAGAAACTGATCAAGTTACCCAGATGTGTAGAATCATGAAAAGCTGGGTGGTTTTATTCAAATTAGTAATAAATAAGTAGTAAAAACACTCGGAGTTTTGGCGGAAGCAAATATAATTCCTTTTTTAAAAAAAAATCCCCCTGGCTTGAAAAGCATAGGAGGATTTTGCGAGAGCGCATGTCTGGTATGTAGGTGTTCTAGTTTTGTTAGGGTTTTCGTTTTTCATGTCTTGAAAAAGTTGAAGTCCGATTTAAACCAGAGTGGGGTTATGTGGTGCAATAGGGGTTTCCTTCATATTGTGAATGATTGTTTGTCCTTCATATGTGAACCAGTCATCTTAGGTACATGTTCAGACCTGGCCATCTTGCCATGGGGATTGGTGCAATTTACTTGCAGTAATTATTTTTAAATTTAGATTTTCAGAAACTGCTCTTTCCCCGTATTTAAAAAAATTTATTTGTGCCTTTGTGATAGGGTTAAATTTCACTCTCAATAACATGCTCTTTCTAATGAACCAACTTAGTTAACATTCAAGGAATTTGTATAGATTTGTTACGAAAACTACAATAAAATTGAGTAAAAACTTCTTTATGAATTATCCTGTATACCCTTTGTACCTTCTCTGTATTGTGTGGGTTTTTATCTCTGTTTAATGGAATAAAGCGAGTGATACAGAGTAGGTCTGAAGGGTACAATGTAATAATGCCATATTGCCCAATTTACTGAAGCAAATCTGATGAATCTTGGCAACCTTTCTTTTAAACTTTCAGCACATGAACTCAAATTCTTTGCTCTTGTGGATTACTGCATCTTTTAAAGTGGGGACCAAAAAATAAGAATTATCACGCACCTAATTAACGGAGTTTGATAGATTTTAAACATGTAATAGATTAATTTCGTAAATAAATTGGCGAAGAAATCCTTGGGTGATGAGGACTATTTATGATAAAGGGGTATTAATCCGTGGGCCGAGAACTTTTTCCGGTACCCAACCTGAAATGTGGCAAAACGACGCTTATTATCAAGCCTCGGTATATATGGACTAACATGTATACAAAAATGATACATTTCTGGAATGGAACTATAGTCCGGTAGGGGAACCCAAGGATTAGCACAGGGAGTGAATTTTTTTTTTATATTGCTTCAATCATGTCGAAACGTATATACAAAATTATCATTTGTCTGACCATAAAGATTTCTAGAAGGTATTTTGTACCGATCTACTCCTTTGCGTCAAGGCTTGGAGTTACAGGTAAAAAAAGGCAAACTAGGTAAAAACGGGTAATAGCACTTATTACATGGGTCAAATTTAGGAGATGCCTCCAATTTTAACCGAAAGTGATGCAAATTATTGTGGAACCCTTAGAATGAATAGTTTTGACTACCTTAAAGTGACAGGAAGAAGATTTTTTGTGGTGGGTGGTGGGAGGTTGCAATGTACCATATATGTGTACAACTTAGCCATACAAAGCTGAAATGGAGGTATATTTAGTGGTTTAATATATTCTGTGTTTGTCGTGCCTCCTGCATCATGGTCCACCAATCAAGCCAATAAGAGCAAACCGCAATGAAAACAAACCACCAACCAACCAGCAAGTGCCAACAAATAACAACCAGATTCATCTTCCCAGTCAGTCCACAAGTGCCAGATTCCAGCTTTGGCTCTCAAGACAACAGAAAACGAAAAACCGCAAGGAGGTCTCTCTTCCACATGCCGAATTCCAAATCCCTGTGGCATAAGCATTATCCGTCATCTGGCTCTTGTGGATTGGTGCTTTGTTCCAGAAAAGAGAGTCAAATCTTCAATCAACCGGCAACAAGCGAGCATCCTCAAAAGCATCTGGTAGTATGGTACAAATGAAGAAAGCAGACTTCAATCTTAGGGTCCAGAAGCTTCCTCCAAACGGTGCTGGAACCGTACTACCAGAAAAAGAAAGCAACACTGCCTGTTTCTACTCTCCCAACATCCTCAAGAAAGAACATCTCAAGCCTAGTCTCTTTTAAATCAGCAGTGCCTGTCATCAAGCTCAACATTCACAAAAGGATAAACAGCTCCATTCCAAAGATCTTTTTCCTTTGGATAACAACCAAACATGAGACCGTTGAGTAAAATGGAACTCCGAGATGAGGACTAAAAAGTACCAACGAGTGGCAACAGGTGGTAATTGATAGTTTCGTTGAAAGTACCGATTGAGATACAACGACTACTTCCCCGCTTTGATATGGTTGGAAGCAACGTAGCACTGCAGCTCTACTGCACCAGTTACAGCAAATTCCACCCGTCGCAGCTTTTGCTCAGCAGCTTCCATCCAGCAGGGCTGCCATTGCGGCTCATCAGATGCAGCTTCCACCATCCCTTATTCCACATTTGAGCAACCCACTTTGCCGCACCCACTGTTGCAGCACCCACTGTCAGCACCCACTGTTGGCCGCACCCCACTGTTGCAGCATCTGTCTCCAATCGCCCACTGCCGGCAGCTTCCACTCTTAGAGCACCTACCATTGCAGGGTTACCATGCTGCAACCACCATCAACTGCTTCCACAGTTGTAGCACCTGATCTTCCAACTTCCACTGTTGGCCACGCCCAACACATCACTCGCTGTCCTAGAACCTTTTTGTCACATCTCTGCATGACACCGCTCCAACTGCTGTCGCTCCAGGCACCACAGGTCCTTCTCTCCAGTTCCACTAATTGCACGCGCCCCCATGTAGGGAAGCGTTGGCACAACCTCATGCTCCGTTCCTCAATATCTTAAGGAACTTGACAATGACATTTGTGATGATCGGTGGCAAGGTTTGACGAAAACTGACATGACACATCAATGAGGAGGGTTGCCTTTGAAATTGCTTCTCATTGGAACACCGACTATCCATCTTACAGATTCCTGTTAAAGCTGATGGATAAGGTCTACAAGGAAAAGGAATTAATGGGCAAGCGATTCTACACTTACGACAATCCTCTCTGTTGGAAGGAGGATCATTCTCTTCTCTCTTTTACCGACAGACGGTTCTGTGCTTTGTTGTGTCAGGTTGACAAACAGTATCCAGGTTTCATCAAGTTGTCCCAAAAAAATCACAAAGGTTCCCAAATCAGGCAGGCTGTGAATAAGAAGTGTTACAGGATAGAGCGCAAACTTAAGTTGGCTAAGTGAACGCATAAAGACTAGTCAGCCATAATCCATTTCCCTACCTCCGTACAATGATGTCAGCGGAAGATTTGATGGTCGCACCAGTAAACCAAGCGCGCAGGCTTAAAGCGACAGCATTTTTACACGCGCACACAAAGATTACATCTCTTCGCTTGCGTAAAAGTTCCGTCGGTCAAGGTTATGACATTACTGTACAGAGGTAGAGAAATGGACTATAGTCCCGCTACTTTGTGGTCAAGACTGTTAAAGGTGGGTGACCCGATCGACAACCTGGTCCCCTCACCTTACTCCATGAAAATTGAGATTTGGTATTAGAAGAAAGTTCATATTTATCTCATTACCCCATGAAATTTAAGGCCCTTGAAGTGTTTTCCTTTTAATGCTATGAACAAAAACATCTCAAAAGGTGGTCGATGACATTAACACACACCATCCTACCTGTATGGACCAATTTAATAAACATTTTTGCTTATTCAAACAGTTGGGCTGATCTAACTCAAACATTTGTAAGCCATTTGGTTATGTGGGGGGACTGGGAACCTCATTATGAAAAATCAGACCATGATTGGGTTACCCACCATATTCCCTTTTGTTTAGCCAAAAACTGCATTTATTGTAGAAAAAGAGTTGGCAAAATATGCAAAATTATGGCCTACTGGTTTCATTGGCAACACAAAGTAAACGCTGAAGAGCCTGATCGCTTTATCACGGATGAACGTTTGACGGTTTGTGAGGGTTTGAGAGCCTGCAAAAGATGAAAAGTCAGATGCAGTGGATTGCTGCTTGTTTTTAAACAAAAAAGTAATCACTGCACTATATTTTCATTTTTTACTTTCAAATTTTGCCAAGTGTCTGTCCTTGACAAAACGATCAGGCCCTGATCGTAAAAACACTTGGCCTATCAGCTTACTATGCATTGCATTTACAAGCTTATGTTATGCCAGGGTGGGTGGGTGTGTGTCTGTGTAGGTGGGTGTGTGAATGTGCACATGTGCTTGTAGGTGTACATGTACATGCCTGGCTTGTATGCATGTGTACAGTGTCAACATTTTGAACCAATATGGTGGATATGGACAGAAATTAATGGGTGTTCATCAGGGATGCAAGGTCGAATATTGTGTACATGTAGGGGACATTTTAGGTCAGTAAGTGAAAAAGCTAAAAAATGGTTCCACAGAAGTAGATTGGTACATCATAAAGGTCAAAGCTCATCTTGGGGTGATTCAGATCATTGAAATGATTGGGTATTCACCTAAGGTACTCGGAATGATCTATGCGCCATGAATCCAGGCCCATAATCGGGGAGGTACATTTGCACCCCCCAATTCCACTAAAGGGGCTAATTGAAAAGGTCCACTTTTCGATATGATTTTATAAAAAAATTCCAAATTTTTGGGAAGATTTGAAAAGAAAATCCACTTTTTGGTGATGAGATTCCGAAAAAGTCCAAAAAAGGACCATGTTGGGGGATTTAAGTCCACTTTTAAAAAATGTCAACTTTTAAACTAAAAATCCTGCACCCCGTTAAATAAACGCCGCATACGGACCTGCGTGGATTGTATGCTATTTCAGGGATTTGATGTCAAAGTTTGTGATCTTGCGGTCATATGAGGTTGTAGTATAAAAACATAATATACTTTGTCCCCTTAAATGTACTTAATGTACATGAAGATACAATGTCATTGGTGGTGTTGTTCAAATACTGTATTTCTTTATAGTTTTTACTCTATATTTTGTATACCATGTATTTTTCATAAGATTTTGATACTTATAACTATATAGCTTTCAGTTACTGTAGTGTAGTCGAAATATGCATACCAAGTGTAGTACAAGTTTTTCATCTGAATTCCCCTCAGTATCTTGCTTCTTATTTTCAGTTATACAAGACCACTTATGCACTTCGCTCCAGCTCTACCATAAAATTTCAAGTGCCTCGCTCCAATAAACAACATGGCGATCGTGCCCTGTCAGTTGCAGGTCCTTATTTGTGGAACAAATTGCCTGTTAACATCCGTGGTCTTGATCACATTTCTGCTTTTAAAAGTCATTTGAAGTCTTATCTGTATCCCAAACTGTAGTTTTCCCCTTCTTTCTCTATAGCGCCTTGCCTACTTTAGTAAAAGGCGCTTTATAAATCTCATTATTATTATTATATATTATTACAAATATAATTCAAACAAACAAAAAAACACTCCAAAAGGAGTGAAAAATATAAAAAATTTATCAAATTAATATAAACTAATGATGGTCACAGATAGAAAACTGTTTGTGTTCTCCCATCCTCTATCTTTGATGGATCAAATAACATATCAGTGATTCCACCAAAAGAGTCACAATCTTGAAATTTTTGAAAGAAAAGCTAAAGAAAAGGATACATGTAAGTATGAGTCAGTAGAATCCTAATAAGTTATATTTTGCAACTGAAAAATTGACATAAAGGAAAAGTGTTCAAAGATACGAATCTCCATTCATTTACATGTAGCAAAAATGCCTGTATGGACTATAATGGCAAAATTATCTGTTTTTGTCCAATATTATGTTTTTTTTCTGTCTTAGCGCTTGAAAGGTATGTTAGGACACCTATATTTGTTACAAGCATGCAAAAATCTGATTTTTTTTTTGATTTTCTGATTTAGTAAATCGCTGATAGTGCCTTTAACTTGTATCATCCTCACAACATGTACTATTAGTTATTAAGTGAGTTTTGGGGTGATACGGATTATATCTAGTCGAGGAGTCTGTATCGGGCGAGGGCGCAGCCCGAGCCCAGATACAGAATCCGAGACTAGATATAATCCGTGTCACCTCAAAACTCGCCTAATAACGATTTTATCATACTCAAGCAGAACAAAATAAGCACAAACATATGGCCTAAAGAAAATTACAAGGGTGATTCACAAAACAAACAATACTTTACGGTAAATTGACTGTACGCATATTGTTTTAAATGAGTGCAATCTTTTTTCTGATTCATAAACAAAATTATTGATCTATTTTAAAGTCTTTAGTATATGTGAGAGCGATTATGATGAAATCTTGTTCCAACTCGGTTCTTTTTTTTTTTTTTTTTTTTATACGGATTATATCTAGTCGAGGAGTCTGTATCGGGCGAGGGCGCAGCCCGAGCCCAGATACAGAATCCGAGACTAGATATAATCCGTGTCACCTCAAAACTCGCCTAATAACGATTTTATCATACTCAAGCAGAACAAAATAAGCACAAACATATGGCCTAAAGAAAATTACAAGGGTGATTCACAAAACAAACAATACTTTACGGTAAATTGACTGTACGCATATTGTTTTAAATGAGTGCAATCTTTTTTCTGATTCATAAACAAAATTATTGATCTATTTTAAAGTCTTTAGTATATGTGAGAGCGATTATGATGAAATCTTGTTCCAACTCGGTTCTTTTTTTTTTTTTTTTTTTTATACGGATTATATCTAGTCGAGGAGTCTGTATCGGGCGAGGGCGCAGCCCGAGCCCAGATACAGAATCCGAGACTAGATATAATCCGTGTCACCTCAAAACTCGCCTAATAACGATTTTATCATACTCAAGCAGAACAAAATAAGCACAAACATATGGCCTAAAGAAAATTACAAGGGTGATTCACAAAACAAACAATACTTTACGGTAAATTGACTGTACGCATATTGTTTTAAATGAGTGCAAGGGTGACGAATTTTCAGCGAGAAGAATCTTTGAAAATAAACAGCCCTAAAAATCTTTTCTTTTCCTTTTTTCTGATTCGTAAACAAAATTATTGATCTATTTTAAAGTCTTTAGTATATGTGAGAGCGATTATGATGAAATCTTGTTCCAACTCGATTCAACATTGCTAAAAAAAAAATCGCCAAAGAATCGAGCAGTATTTACGTCAAAAATGAACGCACAGCATTGTCGGATTTTTGTTTTCATATGCTGGCCAATGCATGGGTCAACGCATGCGCAGTTCCTAACTGACATGATACGTATGTTGGACGCGCTCCAGGGGGTGATGCGGGATATATCTAGTCAGTAAATTGATCGCAGAATGTGATCCAATGAAAACCGAGGGGATCTACATGATGGTAATGTAAAGAACTTCCAAGATGAAATTGTTTTAAACCTCCTACCCTCCCAATGGGCATGATAAGCCATGTAATTATGAATGTTAACAACCACATATTTTGGTAACCAGTTACAGTATGCCCATAATTAAACTGGATTTTGAGATGTATGTTTTTAATCATTCATGACATAAGTACTCTGCCACGATCGTCCACCCCTTGTCCTCATCTCAGGATTGTAAATGTTAACTATGAAAAATGGATTTTTTTGGACAATTATCGAAGTTAAAGGCTGACTCAGAGATTTCCCGATAAGGGTGCACTCAATTTTTTCAAACAAGGCATGTTTTTTGTATATACATGATTGCTTGTCCATGTACTAATCACTGTGTTTTTGAAAATAACTAATCTCAAATAGAAAATTACAACGTTGTTATAAATTTCCGGATCTAAAATTTTGTTTATACACAGTATCCTATGGCAACGTTACTCTGCGCATAAGGTTTACTGCATGTAACTGGAAAATCCGATCTCTAACTTTAGGATTAAGCATTTTAGGTGACTACTTTATTCCAATGACTATTTTACTTACTACACACAAACATATATTTCGAAATCTTTGACAGCCTTTAATGTATCTACATATTTTACCGACTGTTTTACATTGATGTAGATTAATATCCTGGCAACTTATGTTTAATTTTGCAAAACTTATTAAAAGTGTGGGTTTGATGATCTTTAAGCCCTGGTTTAACCAGTTTTTGATTTTTATCCATATGAAAGACCACATTTTTACTTTTTTTTTGTCCTGAATTTCAGCCTCTTCAAAGATAACTTATGGTTAACCATAAATATTAGCACAGTAATTTATAGGCACTGTTGTGTTGCTTTATCATCTTTTCATCAAAACCCATGTTTGTTTCCATAAACCGGCTGTAGTGTATGGAGAGTATCAGCAATTGTATCAAGTAGCTAACAGGAAATTTGACAAATTTTGTTTCAAAGCATTGTATTAAAATTTAATTTCCTTACAACTTGAATATCCCTGCTTCCTTTCTGTTGTTTTAAAGGTGCATTTCGTGATTTTATGGTCTAATAATGATATCGACATTTTACATAGCGCCTTTTTCCACAGATACAAAGCCGCTCGTGTCTATTATTTATTATATTATTACGCTGTCCTTCAGGAATTTGTTTGGTTACTTGGCAGGTAATATTATCATGTAGAGCAAATCATAGATTTGTAAGAATGTTGGTTATGGATTACCACTATATAGAAGCACTATTTTTTTTTTGATTGGTTACTCAAAAAAGGGCTAATCTGCCATTTTTGTATCCATAATGAGCCAATCAGATAGATTGTATGGTAGGTGGTACTGCCCAGGGGGTTAACAGTTAAGTATATTTTGCCATCCCCACAAGTACTGGGTGTATAGCACCATCTACTTCTTTAGCACAAGTAAACATGATCAGGGGGTGGCAGCCCAGAAACCCCAAATATAGAAGTTGCTCTTAGGTCCCAGGAAATGAGACGATTAACCTACTCCAAATCTTTGTGGAGTTGCAACAAACAGGGCCAGAAAAAAAAATACACTACCAGTGACATCATTGATTATCAGTTACTGTCATGAATAGATTCACACCAACCAATCACCTGGAAAAATGATGTCATCACCAACCCAAATATTGAATGCTTTCTGGTCCCTCCTTGTATACTTGACACAAACCACATCAATTCTATTTGCATTTCCTGGGACTTTTAACACAAATCTGAAATCTTGACAATAAATCCTTAATTTTGGGTATCTTATCAAGCAATATTTCATTCCAAAACCTGTTTGAACTGAAGAATTGACTCCACTGCGAAGGTTAGTTGTTTTTATATTTATATATGAACAGAAAAGAACAAGGTCATAAATGGGTCACGGTTAACACCCATGGCCGACCCACATCAAAGTGCCTGAGTTGGTTTGTGGTTTGCAGTCTGTATTACTGTTGTTGCATTGAACGAGGCTTAGCCACCATGAGCTGAACATGACTTAGCTCTCAAGCAATATAGCCCCCTCTACTGCCAACATTTAGACAGGCATGCAGCCTTTTCTAACTGTGACATTGGTGCACGGTGTTTCCACCTTCACTGGTCGAGCAACGGTTTACAACACACATGTGTAGTCCATGTGGATACGCTTTCAGTGGAGTGAAAATGGTATAATGGAAATGGACAAGATTGCGGTTTTGATTGAAAACGTGTGTTCATATGAATCGGCACTTGACAATGCTCTTATGCGGAAATATACAGGAGGGGGGGCCACTTAATGTGTAATGTGTAACACCTATGTGAATCGGCTTTCAAAAATGACCATAAGCTGGGATGGCAAAAATTTTTGGTCACACTAACCTTAAAGAAGGATTTTACACAGCAAAACACTGAAATGAGGACTTCATATGAAATGATCCCAGGGGTCCTGAATAAAATGGGATATGCCAGTCAATCAAGGCAATGGAGGCATGCATGTGCCTTACAGATCGCTGATCGTACATGGTGCTGTTGTGTTGAGAGATTTTAGACCCATGAACTAGACTATGTACACTACCACCTCATCCTTGCTCGTCTATGTCTTATACCTTGCTAGTGGTTCCAGCATCAACTGGTCTTTTTCTCACACAAATATCTTGGGACGACATCAAAGTTTTATGAAATATTGGTAATTGTTTTATTAACTACATCACACCTCGTTTCTCTTGAGCCCAAAGTATCGTCAGCTTCATCGAGTTCTGACCCTTAAAGGGCCATGGTGCGATCGCTAATAGCCTCATCCCCAGAACCCAGATTTTACCGAAGTGGTCAAAATTTTGGTGTCTGAAGAAATCAGTTACTGTATTTCTCATTTCCCTGTGGAATCATAGGGCTAAAGGATTTGGTATTGGATGTTATGATCTGAAAATTGGTGCCTTATTTTAGTCGACCGGTATTAATTTTACACAGTATTATTTTTACATGGGGATACAAAGCATGTTTTTACTCCCACATCAAAAATGATTTGAATAGTGGGTGCAAACATTACAAATGGTGTTAGGGGATGAAGGCCCCATTCTATCAAGGTTATACTTTATATACTTAAATCGGGTCATCCTCTAATCAATCATAACATCCTTCCTAGATAACAATTTGTTACATCTTTTTGCCTACTTTGACAATTTATTAAACTAAATTTTTGACATGTTCCTTCAAATTAATGGGTTCACCCACATCATACTGCATAAAGATTTACAAAAGATAACCAAGAAACTAGGATACTGGGGGTTGTTGTCATTTGTGGGGATACTAGGAAACTAATTAATCTTTGATGGCATTTGTAACTTATGATTACATTGCAATTAAAGCATTTAGTTTCCTCTTCATCATGGTAAATCAAATGACATTAACCTTCCCAATTTCAAATCTATGGGCATTTGCAAACAGTTTTTCACCTCCTATGTAGCTACGAGACTAAACAAGGATTCTTGGCAGGAAAATTATTTGTAAAACCATTCGCTCGTATTGTGCCAATGACAGTTATGAAGATATTAACCTTTTTTAGATACTTGTAGGGAGTGCCCCCCAGCAAGGATCATCTGTAAAAGAACCCCCTCATATATCAGCTGTTTTGAGACCCTAACTTTTGTCTAAATGTTAAAAAATCCCTAAATCTCTTTTTTCCTGCCTGTTACAATATATTTTTGGGTGCCCCCCCCCCCGGCCCCTCCCCATTGCATACTAGGTTATTCTACATGTGCAGACGAGCTCACATTTTGTATTGTACTATGACGCTATTCACACAGAAACGCTACTTACGTTTGTATTTTCATTTTTTTAACAGCATCAAGCGTTACCAGGAACTTCAAATTTGAGTATATAATCATTCCCTCCACAAGAAATCAACTACTAATACGCAGTGATTATGCCAAAATTAAAACGATTTCAGGTTTGTGAGCCCATAGTGGAATCCTGGCTTGCCACAATCAGACCTGATATGGCAACATGACAGTGAGCCAATTCGGTTAAAGATTTATGAAATTTACATGTGTGGTCCAAGTACATACAAGTGAAGTCATGAAATTTTGTTTTGTCTATAATATCCCAATTTCATAATTTTTTATAATGTAAAGTTGCTGTTTCAATATAGGTCTGCTTAGCAGCAGTGCTTGACCTGAGTTTTTACTTCAATAATTTAAAGCGGCATGGCCGATTTCACAAAATATGAAATTTCTCTTCACTGTGCTTTGCAATGATAGTCATGCCCATTGGAAGAATACACCGATTTTACCACACATAAAATAACATTTCCAACACAGATATGAGCGTCAATAACAGGCTAAGACGTACGGTAATTGTAGGCCACTTTTGAGTTGCCGTAACTTAATCATGACTATCATATACTTACACATCGAAATTAAATTAACAGATAACAACAGTCAACCCAGATTAAATTCCGCTGAATTAAATCCAGCATGTGTTTGTTTCTGATTTAATCCATTAAAGGTGGCAACGAGAGATTTCACATAGCGGTGTCTTGAAAAAAAATTGAAAGTACGATTTTTGCCACTGATGTAATGCAGTTTCCATATAAAAATAGCCCCCAAAAAAAAAAATCTAAAGGATAAGCGAGAAATTTTTCTTTGTACCCGTACCACAAATGAAAATTTCTAAATTCATATGGGATCAAATACAAATTCAGCCATGTTTTATATGAAATTAGCAATAAATCACTTTTTTCCTCCTCTTTTAAGACATTGCTGTAGCCAATACAAGTAAGAACAAGCGTGGCGGCCAAGCCTCAGTTATTATAGCACTCACAAAATTTCAAAATTATCAGCAATAACCGGAGTGCAAAACCACAAACCAATTTGGGTGCTTTGATGTGGGTCTGTCATGGGTGTTCCCATGACCCACATACGACCTCGTCCTCGTTCGTTATTCATACAAAAAAAATCAGAAATAACCCTTCCAGTGGAGTTGATTCTTCAACTCCAACGGTTTTGGAATAAGAAAATATTCCTTGACAACATATAAAAAAAAATCAGAATTTTTCGTCAAGATTTCACTTTTACGTGTTAAACCAATGGCGACGTCTGAAATTTGGATTTCTTGGCCGCCCTCCCCTGGTAAGAAATCTACTGAGTGTCTAATCTATATGAATTACTATTTTGACACAATATCTGGGTGCCTCAAAATCTCTCATTGCACCTTTAAACACTGTCTGCTGAATTAATAGCTGCCGGAGTCATTTATTATAAAATCGGTCTGTTTACCCATAAGGGAGCTGATTTGGGCTTAATCATTTCAGGTGAGGTATATATAAAAGGTTTACAACCATGCAAAAATATCAATTTTGAAAAATCTTGAGGGTGCACTATTTTTTAAATAATAAATAATCTTCTTCTTAGCATGTCATTAGTAATGGCTTGTGGTGGTGTCAGGATTTATTCAACTGAGTAAGCTGATCCGGGGCCACGTGCTCCAACAATGCGGACGCTACTAACGTGGCCCACTTTTTCGAGACTGGGGGCGGATTGGGAACAGTCAGGGGTTTACAGCCTACTCTTATTCGACACTGACTGCGATGTTCATGTACAGTTGTGACTCTCTGTACACGGGACCGACAGCTTAACATCCCCTCCGAAGGACAGGATGCTTTCATGATTCATTTGCCCAATTCCAAGTGAACCATGGAGGAGAGCGGGATTCTGTATTTAATCAATAGCTCGTATACAGATTAAATCCAGAAATGAGCACCCGAATAAATCCCAGCAAGTGACCCCACCGGGATTCGAACCCGGGATTTTTTGATAGATTTCAGGCAAGCACCCTAACCACTAGGCCACGCTCTCCATAATAAATAATAAGAGTATTGGTATTTACTCTATGTGATACATGGACACAACTCCAGTCTGAAAGTACAGTGGCAGACTGAAAGTACAGTGGTGTTAGTCACTGACTTGGCACAATGAAAGGCCCCATGTCACAGGGGAAGATGCATAAAGTAGGCTGAAAATTACTAAATCCGCAAAAATATCCATAAATTGCACAAAGTTTTCCAAAGTTGGGAGATCTGCCTTTCGACATCTTCAGGTGACTTTGCCCGATTTTTGAAATCTTTGCCCGATTTTTGAAATCTTTGCCTTTATGCAATTTCCCCAGTGTCATGAGGCCTAATGAAATCCTTGAAACACAGAGTACTGCCCTATTATGTGTGTGACCTGATCTACAACCTCGCCCCACCCTTAAAGGTGCAACGAGAGATTTCAAGTCATCTATATTTTCTGTGATATTTAGTAATTTCATATAGATTAGACACTCCTTAGATTTCCTACCTTTTATTTGGCCGCAGAAATAACTTAAAATGAAAACAAAAGGTGATTTGTATATATGCTTATATTTCAAAAGGAAACAGGCTGAATTTTGTATTTGCTCCTATACAAAATTAGAAATTTCACAATTTTTGTACCAAAGAAATCTTTAGGGGATATTTTTGATAGAAAGCTTTAGACCGGTGCAAAAATTGGAATTTTCCCATTTTTTTCAGGACACCTTTTATTTGAAATCTCTCATTGCACCTTGAACTCCATCAAACTTGAGAAATTTAGGGCCCATCAAATATTTGCTTTTGATGTTATGAAGAAAACTGTCTCAAAATGTGGTTGACCACATTATAGCAATAACAGCACATTTTTTAAGAGCACCCCCAATTTTCAAAAATTGAGACTTTGCACACTTGAGTTGGTAATTGTCTGGTCAACTATACCTATACTTTACCTATAGATGAAAGTTAATTGACACATACAGCGTGTTTGGATATTCGGTATATATACTTTACCTGTATCCGCATATGTGATTAGGAGCTAATTGGTTGGAATGTGTATTATCCGTAAATTCAGCTGTTTATAGTAAGGGAGATACCGTATATGAGCACCTGGGTCACTGCGCAAAGCATTGTGATCACGTTAATACCCATTTGATAGTTATCAACTTTCATTGTTCTTGACCATGTTTAATTATAATTAATGACATACTCCATTCGCTCTCATAAAGAAATTAGTTAAGGGGTTTGACGTGTTAGTGATCTACTCGATAAAATTTTCCAGAATTTACATATATGGTATTTACAACGGCGCTGATTAAGAATCTGAAATAAAAAATGGGGGTCACCGACTTTGTTTTTGAGCTATAGCCAAAACAAGAAAGGTATGTTGTCACTTTTTAAACCACGCAAGTCTATGGGAAAAGTCAAAATTTGACGTTTGGATCGCCTACAAAATAAAAACTTCAAGATAAAATTTTGTAATTTCTAAATATGTTGAGGTCCCGATGTCGTTCTTCAAAATTTTGAAATAAAAAATGAGGGTCACCGACTTTTTCTATTACATGCCGAAAACCACTGAAATTGGACACTTTTTTCAATTTGGGCATCTTGTTGGGCGGCAAGTAAAATCCGCGCCACATTTGGCATGCAGCAAAGCAGGAACGCAGGCGTAGAGATGCGCGATTTTAATAAACGCAAACAAACGCACAGTTATCTGCGGTATATGCGCATGATACCTTCGCACCTCAAAACTAAAATTCTTCCATTTGTCCATGACTGGGCTCTAAACAGAATGCTGAAGGTGTAAAGCAGCTTGAGCGTAAACAAATCACACTTCAAACTCCTTAAAGGTCCATGGCCCGATCGCTAATAGCCTCGTCCCCAGAAGCCCCAGATTTTACCGGAAGTGGTCAACATTTTGGTTTCAGAAGCAAGCTACTATTTTTCTCATTTACCCTGTGAAATCTGAGAGCCAAATGATGTTTGGTTTGGAAGTTATGAGCAAAAATGTGCCCATTTTGGTTGACCAATATTAATTTTACACAGTACTCTATGGGGCTTTCAAAATCACGTTTTTTAGCTCTCACATCAAAACGGATTGAAATATCGGCGCGAAACTTTACAGACGGGGTTTTGGAGTGAAGGCCAATCTATCAAGATGAAAACTTCATATCCTTAAATCGGGCCATCCCCCTTTAATAATATTATGTACATATATATTTATAGAAAAAATAAATGTCAAGAACATGAGCTGATGTTGCAAGCTCTTGAGCACTCCAGTCACTTTGCCATTGGAATTTTTTACCAAAACTCTGGTCATTGATGGGGTACATCAACACTATCACATAAGAGGGAAAAATGAAAATCGGTTGTACCAATTCAAAATGGTGGTCCAAAAACCGATATTTGTGTTTCACACAAAATTCTCCCGCCGAAAAATGGAAAACCACTTTCCCATAATATTTACATTGCTGAAATACAAAAATTAAAACGTTACTCCAGTACGATTTAAGGGGCAAAATAGTTTTGAATAGCACCACCAAATAACGTCATGGCCGATTTGATTTTTTTTCACCAAAATATGCGCAACTGATAATTAGGGCAATTGCATTAAATTTTGGGCAAAAATCAGTTAAAACATGATGTACGAAAAACAAAAAATTGGGTCCATGTGGACCTCCCCCTCATACACTTAAGTGGTAATATAATTTGCAAATTTTCAGTATGTCCTCCCTCCCCTTGCCGCTAGTATTTGTCTTATTCATCTGCGGCCATGTAGGCCTACTTCTTTTTTAATTACTACCTTTATCTTAGCAATGAGCGAGTTGTAAAGCTGCTGCAGTGAGCTACGATTGACCCACCCCCAGGTGTATACGGTATCAATATGCCGGTGTGTTTATAGTGGCTAGACATACCGAATACATACTCCAATATCCATCGATTTCGATGGATATTTTTTATCCGCATAATGCTTATACGCTTTCGACTAATACCGTATATTGTCTGTTTATAGTGCTGGCCGAATACGGTAAATTTATATTTATACGCTAATATACGGATAATTTTCCTCACTATAAACACGCTGATACTGTCCTATGGGCCAATTTAGTACACATTTTTGCTTCTACTATCCAAACAGCTGCACCGATTTAAAGGCCGACTCGGAGATTTCGAAATATAATTTGTTTTGTGTAGTTATTAAAGGTGCATGTTCCGATCGTCTTTGGTACCCCCTGATTTACCCGGAAGTAGTATCGATTTTAATTTCGGATGAAAGGCCATATTTTTCTCATTCACGTCCTGAAATTTGAGCCCTCAAATCCATTTCATTCCAGAGATATAAACAAAAAACTGCCGTTTTAATGGTTAGCCATCAATATTAACACAGTATTGAATAGGACTTTGTAATATGCACTATCTACCTTCAAAACTGTAAGTTTGTTTCCCATGGTACTTGATGGGGGCATATGTGCAAGTGGCAGGCTCTCATATCAAGTGGAGTACTCAACAGACATAAATTGGAACAAGCACCTTTAAAAATAGTCGCTTAGAATTAAAGATTGTTGCCTAAAATGCTTAATTCCAAAGTTAGAGATAATCAGATTTTTCATGCAGTAAACATTTATGCTCAGTATAACAGTGCCATAGGATACCGTGTATAACAAACATTCCGGATGCGGAATAAAGTTGTCATTTTCTATTCGAAGGACTTCTATTTGAGCTTAGTTTGCCTTGTTACACAGTGATTAGTATATGGACAAGCATTATGTGTGTGCAAAAATACACAATTTGTTTGAACATTTTAAGTGCACCCTCATCAGGAAATCTCAGAGTCAGCCTTTGAGTTAACTCAATATAATCAGATGTATTGGTTTATGATTAATTTTTAATTTACGTATGTTTCAACACAATGTTATTTTGCGGTCTAATACCAAACTAATCATCAAGTAAAATTCTTTGGTTTGGTATCATCTGTGATACGTTAGCTACCAAATCTTTCTGATTGTGGCTTCACTATGCCGATTCCCTGGATAAATTGCCAGTTATTGTCCCCGCCGAACGAGTTTGGAATGGGAGCTACGAAATGAGCAGCCGGAACGGCCCATCCATGAGGAATTTTCTTACCTGTTACATTCAACTTTCACAGTTTTTTGAAAGGATAAAAGGTCCACTCATGTAGGACTAACCCTAGTTTAAACCCAGGTCCAAAGTTGGTCTTCCTTTCAGAATATTCTCAAGCCATTTAAACAGCATTTTGTTTACCGAAATCATTCAAAAAATAAACTAATAATTATACAGACTAATTGTAGGCTGCCAGCTGTAGCTGCAAGGACACTTAGCAAACCCGTGTGGGTGGATGTATGTGTGTGTGTGGGGGGGGTGTGTCACTAAATTGCTTAAAGGTGCTTGTTCCGATTATGGGTATTGTGTTCTCTACTTGATTATGAGAGCCCGGCACTTGCCACATTAAACACCATCAAGTACCGTGGGAAAAACATACTTGCGGTTTGTATGGTAGACGCAATAATGGCATGTTGCAAAGGCCCATTCAATACTGTGCTAATATTGATGGTAACACTTTAAAACGACGTTTGTTTTGTTTATATCTTGGAAATGACATGGATTTTATGCTCAAAATTTTAGGACGACAATGAGAAAGATAAAATACGGCCTAGTCATTGATGCTACTTCCGGGGTAAATCCTTGGGGGGTTCCAAAAACGATCGGAACACAAATATTAAAGTTTTTTAAATTGACCTCAATTGAAAAGTTCAATTGGAACCAAACTTGTGTCATAGGTAAGACATGAGTCCCACATATGTCGATCAGGTCAAGGTCATGTGCCAAGGTTAAATGTAATGGAGCGGCCCACAGCTATATTTCTTTGAATATAGCACGAAAACGGAGAACCGCGAAATTCTAAGTTTCATTTACCATTTGGTGTGATTTGGGTTAGTTCTTGGGGAAAGCCTTTCCAAAAAATTTTAAAAAATCTTTGGTGTTTTGAATAATCACTTCTAGTTGAACATACGTTAGTGTACATAACAATACATTTTCATTATTGTCATTCATCAAAGATATTTGTCACTGTTGTCCATACAACCATTGGGTGTAGAGCCGTCCCTGGGGCAAGTGACGGAAGCTGAGGGATTTTACAGCTGTGCCACCTGATTAGCAATAAGTGGTAGGGACCATTGAACAGGAAATAAGTACTAGAAAACTCTAATCATAACATAACTTGAATTTTAGACACAAGACAAACTTGTTTACTGTTTAAAACAATGTGTTTAAAGTTAAAGACACTTATCAGTGATTTTCCGAAAGAGTGAAAATATTTGAAATTGCCAGGAAGGAATCAGGAAAAACTTAAAAATGAAGGATTACGTGTAGAATTCTTCAAAATGAAGGTTTTTCAACTGAAGAATAACAGAAAAGGAAGAAGAAGAAACGGGCCAGTTATTTAAATACGATCTCCATTGAGTTACGTGTTGTAGATAGTAAGTGTACGAAAGGACGAATGAAAAAAATTTCCGATTTTGTCCTTATATGAGTGCTTCTGGTTCCTATTATTTGACGGGTTTATAAGCTAACCTTACTTGTTACAAAAAAAAAAAATTTGATTTTTGATTGATTTTTTAGATTTTTGATTTATACAACATCTGATAGTACCTTTTAAATCCGATTCCAAAGAACACCGGCTCATTTTCAACAAAATATAAAATTCCTTCAACTTGCTCTCGTGAGGATAGGCTAGGACCTGGGATGAAATGAGACAAATTTTCACACGCAAAAATACTGTAATCCAGTACACGGATATTTTATTGGGAAGCGAAATACATCCAAATGAACTTAAAGGGATTTTGCTAATCGGAAACATTGAAAAAATCATTCAAAATTCATATTTTTATATTTTTGTTACTGGCATGGATATGCGAACATAACCTGCAAGTGGTTGGTTTAGAATCCGTGTATTAAAGACGAGGCAGTACTTTTCATCTGATTCTGTAATTTCTATACGTGCGTATCAAAATTCCGACTTGAGATCAAAAAAGCCTTTCCCTGCGAATATCACAGATTTTCAGCATGATATTGTGCACCATGATCAATACAGTTTGACCTCAAACACAAACATTATTGATCTTTGTTTATTCGGTGCTGGTGTAAACCACAATCAGCTCTGTTTAGTGTAGATTTTGAGACGCCGTCGCTGTATGTCTATTTGCGGGAGACAGTAATATGACAAATTTAAAGCAGTTGTACACACTTATTGTACACACTTATCCCTGATTTATAACTTAAAAATGCATTTCCACATATTTTTCGATTCTCTCGCATTATCGCTGCTAATCCCTTTAAAGGGATATTTTTGTGGTATACAGCAGCCTCTTCCCCCGACTTATGTAAAATATTTACTTTAATATCATCTGGACTGTTTGACTGAGTGCAGTATGTGTAACTACCATACCGACCTGAGTATAGTCCCATGCTCGATTATAATCCCATCCCAGTTTTGAAAGAATTTGAAGAATAGCAGATAATCCTATTATAATCCCACCATAAGTTTTTTGCTGTAAAGCAATAGATTACGTTCAATTTTGTTACAATCATTACTGTTTTGGTAGTATCCTCTAGTGATTTCCTTTATTAATTAGGTTCATGTTTCAGTTCATTTACAGGTCTTTGTTGATCACACTCCTCATTTAATTAACACATGAAAATATCTGGGGTAAGTTTAGCTCTGAAAGGCTGAAATGTTGATCCTTGTGTGTTTCAAGTTAGGCTGGAGAATGGAGATCCCATTATAATCCCACCCCCTAAATTCAAGCTAAATTTCAGGTTAAAAACAGGTGGGACTATACTAGGGTCAGTACAGTAATTTTATGCACAGATTTGATCTACTTGAGATGAAATTGGTAATTGCACACAGTAGCATTATTGTATGGGGCAGCGTGATCGAACATTTGCGTGTAACATCAAATCTAGGCTGTCACCCGGCTTTTGCTATTAACAGTGGCGGTGTCCCCCCAAGTTCGGTCACATGTATGACCTTTGGGTCACACATGTGACCAAACTTTATTTGCCCCCCCTCCCCCATGACAAAATATCCAATCAAGATAAAGTGAAAACATTATTTTTGGTTAGGTTTGGACTCAAGGTTATTAATAATGTAAAAAGTAATAACAGATTGGTTACGTTGACAAAACAGCATTGGGTTGAAAGTAAAAGTTTTACCGGTTTTAGGTTAGAGGTGCTTGTTCCGATTTATGTGCATTGTGTTCTCTACTTGATATGAGAGCCTGGCACTTGCACATACACCCCATCATGTACCATGGGAAACAAATTTGCAGTTTTGATGGTAGACGCAATAAACCATGTTGCAAAGCCCTATTCAATACTGTGCTAATATTGATGGTTAACCACTAAAACGGCGGTTTTTTGTTTATATCTTGGGAATGAAATGGATTTGAGGGCTCAAATTTCAGAACGACAATGAGAAAAATACAGCCTTTCATCTGATATCAAAATCGATACTACTTCGGGTAAATCAGGGGGTCCCAAAGACGATCAGAACACACACCTTTAAGGTATTACAGAACAAAGCCCCAGGGGCACCAGCTCTTTATTATTGAGTAATTAGTTATGTCACTATGCTTCCTGATCATTTGGTCACATACTGTTAAAGTGGTAATTTTCCCGCCTGTAATTTTTTGCGTGTATGTGTGGAATTTTTTAGCATTTTTTTTCTTGTTCTTAAATTTGCTTTTTTCAGCTATCCAACATTATAGACTTAAATACAAAATAAACATTTGTGTGTGTTCTTAATTTCACGCTTGCTCAGAAGTGTGTGAAAAGCGTGAAAAATAATATACCATGAATATTTCAACTTTTACAGTAGTCTTTTCAAGACCTATCCATAGTTTTACATGAGGTACTCTACTAGAGTAAATGTTTTTTTTGCATAATTGCATTATAACCTTATTACTTATCAGAGATGTAACTTTTCCGGAAATTTCTGGATTTCCAGAATTTTGGCCATAAAAAAAATCCGGAAATGTAAAAAAAAAAAAAAAATCAATTTCTGAGATCAAAGTGTTAATGATGAAGGTGCATCAAAAACACAAGTTTTAAGTACTGATTTATGTTGGAGAAGGGGTCTTGTACCCCCAAATTGCGTAAGAAAATATGTTCCCCGGAGCTTCACCTGATGCTACGCTAAAATTTGGCCTTCCCGTCGGTTCAAATTTTGGATTTTCAGGAAATGGGACTACTCCTCTGTTAAATCTCTGCTTATGTATCATGTGCTTTATTCCATTAACAGAATAAAGCACATGATACAGAGTATGTGTATAATGTAATTATGCCATATTTTTACTTAGTGTACATTTCATCATACTCTGTGGCCTAATCTCAACTGAGGTTAGAAATGGTGAAATTGAGGTAAATGGCCCTAATATCAAAAATATAATTATTGTATTTATAATATTAAACTAATAAGTACACAGGACATTGTGCAAGAGATTTTTAGGGGAGTACTTACTGTATTGAAGCAGTGGCAGAACTCCCGGGGAATGGACATGGACATAAGGGTGACAAGAGGAGCAGTGCGCCCCAGGAGATTCAGAGGAAAAGATTGGGCCTTTTTTCACCCTTATGCCCAAGAGAAGATTTCTGTAGCTTCCCACAATGCATTGCTTCCAATGGAGGTTTTTGTACAGGTACTGATGTGAATCGTTTGTGATGAAACATGGCTTAATTGACAGTACTGATCACAAACTTGCATTTTAAGAGTGTTTCATCTCTAACGATTCACATGACTACCTGTACAAAAACTTCCAATGGAAGCAATGCATTGTGGGAAGCTACTGATATCTTCTCTTCTTATGCCCTTTGCAAGTAGGATCTGGATATGCACTGACCGAAAACTTGACCCCTCCGAAAATCTGGGCCGGGTGGCTATGCGGCTGGGGGCTCCCATCCCATCACTTCCAACAACAAGAAACAAGCACTACTCTCCTGAGAATGGCTGAGATTGCAGCAAAAATCAAAATCATTATAAACCAAAATCAAGAAATTGTATAGTGATTTTGTTTGGACAGGCAAATCGCAAGCACTTTGTTAATGAGGCATTAAAGACAAAGTTACGTGCAATCTCGTACTACGCGAGATTGATGACTCGTGCCTGTCGTCTGCTCTTCAACCTCAATATTTGCGCTAAGTTCGTCAAACACAATGATGGAATTAAACGTTGAAGATAACAAAGCACAAGTTTTGCCAAAGTTTTGAATTTTGCGGCCAATAGACATCCAAAAAGGGGTGGCTGCTGTCCATATTAATAGTTTTCCAATATCCTTATATATATATATTTCCAGCAAGATCGAATGTTAAACTTTTTAACAGGTATAATCGAATCAATGTTCTGCATCTGGAAAAGGAGAATATTGATTTTTTAACGGTCTACATGAGCGTGAAAATTAACAAATCATTGCCACATAAGATTGTTATTGCATTGTAACCCCGTTGTTCATTTTGAAGGACACGACTATGCTCTATTCACAGTTTACATCTGTTGAACGCACTCATGTGAACAATTTGCGAGTCCTACTGTGGACACGGCTCAGCAGTTTCATCAATTGCAAAGTTGTTAAGAGTAGTTACAGGAAATCCTATAGCCTTCTAATTGGGTAGGACTAAATCATAAAAGGCTGGCTCCAGTCCATATACATTCAGGTTCAATGTTAATTTTCAGATATTACAACCTCTAATACTAAATGGTTCCATGGTATAGTTATCAGTTTTGTTTAAATTTACTAAGTATATTATATTTGCAATTTTATCAGTCCACTTACTTTGTATGCTAAATTTAATGTCAATGTTACCTCTACAAATTGTAAAATTCATTGATTTAAAATAATCGGTACGGTTAACTCTCCTACATACTGCTTCTTTATTTTCCATCATAGATAAGGTTAAATAAAAAGATACAAGTTGTTTTAAAACACTGTGTCAGATCTAATTTTTATTCGATCTACGTACTCGGCATATTTCAGTTGAAAACATATGCCGAATTTTATATTTGCTCCTAAATTAGAAATTTCACAATTTTTATACCAAAGAAACAGTTCTCAGCTTAATCCTTTCAGATGGGGATATTTTTGATGGAAAGCTTTAGACCAGTGCAAAAATATTTCACATGTTATTTTAAATCTCTTGTTGCACCTTTAAGTTAGGCAAATCTTTGAATGTGTGTATCAGGGGAAGAGCACTAAATAGATAGAATACAGTATACAATACAAACGCAATAAAAGTTATCCTGCAGAAAGTCCATTTATTGAATGGTTTCTTACAGATAGGGATTTCAATATTTGAAAAAACAGGTTCTTTGTTCGAGGTATTTAACACCATGAGTGGGGTTTGTAGCAAAGCACTTATAGACTGACTTAAAAGTAGAAAAGTAATATTCTCAAGCATTTTGTGATCCCAGCACCCTCCCTTCTGTTTATGGCTCAACAGATAGCCTTGAAAAGCATATTCCCTAAAATTCAGCTGACTTTAGTGATGCCTTAAAATGTTATGACATACATGTTTTGTTTTACACAACCCAATTTAACCGTTCTTATACGAGGGAGGGGTGTAACATTTCAATATTGGACACAGCACAGTATACAAACCCCCCCCACCCAACCCACAAAAACAACCCCCACCCCCCCTATACCCAAGCAGACATCCTTTGCATTGGCAAAAATTGCTTAGCACATGTGCGTATAATCAAATCCTCTATACAACGCTAAAAAAGCGTCAGGGCTCGCGAGTGCAGTGATCGTACTTTTGATTTCGCACTTTGGTTTTCACCACATGTATAAGCGATTGACGTCATCCGCCCTGGTTGGAATCGGGAATAAACATGCCATTTATGTTAAATCAGCCCTTTTAGATTCTTTTGCCCTGCGAACCGGAAATTTTTGGCTTGTGATTGGGACATTTGTTATACCTATCGGAAATTGCCCCTCGTAACCACTGGGTTCTAACGCCGCCTTTCATAAAGCCACCCCCCCCCCCAATTTTAAATCTTAATCCGTATACCCATCCCATCACTAGACATGGTCGGTTCATGAAGAGGTGCAAACCATGCCTGGGCCAAAGTTTTGACTACAAACGTAAACATACAACCTACACGCAAATGTTAGATACCGTTGGTGCCGTTCAATATGGTAACAATGGCCCTACACTCCCAACCCCAATAAGTCAGAAATGTCTATTCCGGCACAAAGCTTAACAGTTTTTAACCACAGATTGAAGTTTTATGTGCCGATACAGTCAGTTTTGGAATTAACAATTTCACATAACCCTTTCTCTGGCCAATGGTGAAGGTGACCAATCAGAATCTCAACTTTTTGGTGGTTGTTGGGGCATGATCCGTGGGATCAACAAAATACCTCTAACTCCGTTTTCTGCCGGAACCTCACACATTCTTTGATACATTAATTTGTGAATTTTGTTTGTTTTTGAAAGTTTTGAAATTTGACCTCATTAAAAATGAAGCCACAAATTTCATGGAACCAAGCTATTAGGAGCGTGTTTCTACTGCCGACACGGCAACAAGCGGCTTTTGCTAACCCCGCTAAATGGCCTCGGCTTTTTCCGCTAATCTCAGTGTTTTCTTCTATTGAGGCACATACCGCTATGTGGCATGCCTCGCTGCAATATCCGCCTATAATGCTTTCGACAGACCTGACCGTGGTTACAATATTTCCCCTTTCCTAAAACTTCAAAACGTGCATGTCGATTTCCTTTTCTTGAGGGTGTGTTTAACATGCACGGTGCCTATTCCCTCACGTTATTAATTTTTTTATTGTCTTTTAATGATGTACCACCAGGTAGGTGTAAAACAAAAACTTAAAAGAAATTTTGTTAATCCAATTATATTATTGATGTTGAAATTTGATATTCACTTCTGCATATGAACATAACAATCAACTGGCTGATGATATTTGACGCTGCGGCGCAGTGGAATTCGCTTAAACCCACCCAGCGGGCCTTGGCGATCATATCCTGCCACAACATGGCAAATACCGCTATCGGCTGTTTATTGCTGGTGAAATAGCGGTATGCAACACGGCAAAAACCTCAGAGCAGTTTGTTTTGCCGCGTCGCGTTAAATAAGCGGGTTTCGGTCTGTTTCTACTGAGGTGGATAACGGAATCGATCCTTCCCCACGCGGTAAACGGACCCAGTAGAAACAACGCTCCTATGTTGTCCCTTTTAACAAATTATTTTATGAATGCACCAAAGTACTTACTGTTTAAACGATTTCCTTCTTTAGAGGGTATAGGTTAATCAGTTATGAAAATTGAAACATAAAAGGATTAATTACTCAAAGCAAATCGACAATAACATCATGAAACTGTGATCTTTCCAGTTTGCTTCCAGGTTCTTCTTTTTTTCTCATTATTCGTCTCATGTATCATTGCCCCAACTTGATCTACAGAACATTGGGATCACATCTTTAATAATTATTATTATAATATTTCGTTATAAAGAAAATAGTTTTTCTTAAGTAACCATGAAAAAACCCCATTTTAATCTTAAGTAATTGGCTTATGCATCTAACACAGAAAATGATATGACCAAATCTGACGTTCAAATTTGGGGCAAAATAGGTAGAATACACTGCATAAATAGCTAGTGAAGTTCATTCCAAAGCAGGGGCAGAAAATGATACACACAGTAAGAGGAAGTTGGCCTTAACAGCATGGCCACAACAAAGGTGTTTATAACGAGATTTGGACCCATATCTCATTGTTCGCTAAATAATGCTTGACCTTATGATTTTGTGGGACTGAAAAGAAAAACTGCACTATTGATGCTCTTCACAGCTGTTTTGAAAGTCTCCATTTAGTATGACAAACCCATAATAAAACAAAAGTTATTCTGTCGAACACCGTTTTGACAAAATGATTTGGAATATTTAGACATAACTACATTCTTTGTAAATTTACGAATTTCATTGCGGGCAAAAATATGATTTTTCCTTAAAATCTAGTTTTCCATGCTTTCTATGGAGAATGGGCATTAGAGGGCGCTATTAACATTGAAATCAAAACTTTGTAGCCGTATGACAAGATTCCCACAATCGATTTGTCAGATTTTTGCAGAAATGATAGCTCTTGCATGTCCCTCCTCCTGCTTATTCAAGTTGTCAAAAATTGTGTCGCCACTGCGTTCAATTGTTCTAATAATAAAGAGACAATTTGTATGGGGTCAAACAGCTGTGTCTTGTAATTGTTCCAGCAAGAAGGCAGTCATGAAGAAACACCGTAGAGTTGTGGCTCAAGTAAAATTGACCAAATAAATTTTGAGGTTGACTAACAGAAGTCCCCCTAATTCATGCACTTTTTGTAGTTAATTTATGGCCTTACACAACAAAACCCCTTACCCCAGCCAAAAATAAAATAGACATGTGTTACCTGTATATTTTTTGAAGGGGTACATATGGAATCTTGCCCAAAGGTTTTAAATAGTAGCATTGTTGTCTTCATTTAGAGTTAAAACAAGTTTTGAAGTTCATCTTAAAAAATCCGACCGACCTCATATTACTCCTCTGTTACGGCTAACAAACATATTTTTAGGCTTATGCTAGATACACATAGCAGACTTTAAGAATTATATATTATTTTTTCATGGTTCCTTTATGTGTAGGAGAGCTTGCATAATCACCCGACATCATCACATGCAACGCAAAATAAATAGTACTGATAGTTGATAAATTATAATATTTTACACAGACAGATCACCTATACTGGCATTCATATATTATATAGTTCTCACTACATGGAACCCCCCCAATGTGGTAGGTTTACTCTATGCTATATTCCGCGCTACCTCTCGGTGCATTGACTCATCGCGAGATTTATTTGTCGCAAGAGAAACGCTCGCGCTGACTTGAAGCGACGGCGCTTTTTACGTGCCACGCCACGGACTGACT
This sequence comes from Ophioderma brevispina, assembly GCA_023653785.1. NCBI lineage: Eukaryota > Metazoa > Echinodermata > Ophiuroidea > Amphilepidida > Ophiodermatidae > Ophioderma > Ophioderma brevispina. The sequence continues at coordinate 45,418 of JAMKCH010056986.1, read as the reverse complement.
GCAATTTCTTGACGTGAGGATAAATTTATGACACATTTGCATAGAGGTATTGACACATGAAGTTTCCTGCCAACTCTGGTCTTATTAGATTTCTATTATTCGCACCTTCTAGGGTACCTATTAAGAACCTTGTATGTACCTATTATCACCTTAAAGATAAACTAGACAGTATTCCACTCAGTGTACTTTGATGGATACTACTGCTACTGCTCTGAATTTGGTATGAGTATATAATCTCAAGTACTGTACTGACGCTATATAGTCCCACCTATTTTTTTAAGCTGAAATTAGCAATGAATTTTAGGGGGTGGGATTATAATGGGATCTCCACTCAAGCATGAAACACCCTAGCATCCACATTTCAATCTTTCAGAGCTAAACTTAATTTCATGTGTCAAATGAGGAGTGTCAATGAAGAGAAAATCACTAGAAGATACTACCAAACAGTAATGATTTAACAAAAATTGCATTTTTCCTATTGCCGTAAACAACAAAACTGTGGTGGGATTTACTAGGATTTTCTGCGTGTTTTTAATTATTTCAAAATGGGTGGACTAATAATCGAGCATGGGACTAGACTCGGGTCAGTACGGTACCTTCTCCCAGTATCCAGAAACATACAGAACTAAATCTTTGTCCATTGATAAAAATAATTCGAGGGTTTATTGCAAGAAGGCCGCCATCTGCAATAGCTTTGCCATATGTTAGATTTGGCAGCTTTTAAAACACTTATTACAAGACAACTGACAAATGGCAGCTATGTCAGATGGGCCTTCTGCACTAACCCTCCTATATACAGCTTGTTGCAAACCCCACTGATTCCTAATCTGGAATATATCTGAATAGTTTGTATGTGAAGTCACTTTTTAGAGATTTTGCCAAAATTCCCTGGTAGGAGGTTACAAATCCGCAGCCACAGCAGGAGTCCTTGAAACTTAAATATTTTCCACTTCTAAATAATTTTGTAATTGAGACACATCTCTTATAGATAGGCAAAATTAAGTAAATAAATAGTTAACTTAGAGTGATATTGTTTCAAAGGCAATGTTGACTAACATTTCAGCATAGGACTTAGTTTTAGGCAAAGATTAGGTTTTTGAAATTTATTCTTCCAGAAGGATTGAAAGTGTTTGTTTTAGGATTTTGATAGTCAGGATCACTTTAAGTGAGATTACAAATTGTCAACAGGCTTGGAAAACACGTGGTGTGAAATGAATTAACATTTTAAGTGGTTTGTAAAAATCATAATTTTTTCACATGTGCAGGAATACTTTGCAAGAATAGCTCCCTATCTGAAATATGAAGTGAAAAAAGATTGTCTCTTATCTAGACTATCATCTCTCATTTCAGGCAATATAAACATCAAAATATTGCCCAGTTAACTTTTTCTTTACCATTGCACTTACTTTTCACACTCACAACATGTACGCACGTGAATTCATTGTTCTTAAATTGCATTATTAAAAAAAAAAAAAAGTACAATCAGGCCCGTAACCAGGATAGGGGCGACAGGGGGATTCCCCTCAATTCCAAAAATCCCCACAACCCTAAAAGATCTTAAGGAGGGTACAAACCCAGATTTTTGCAACGGAAGGATTTTTAATGCTTTTTTGTCAAAAGAAATTTAAATTTCAGTAAAAAATCCACTTTTAACCCAAATCGCTCCCCTTACATTTTTTGGGAAAGTCCCCTTTTGAAAGAAATCACCCCTCCCTTAACAAAATTCCTGGTTATGGTTTACGTTTGTTTTTTTTACCCTGGCCTCTGCAGAAGAGAGGAATCAAATAAACAAATGTCAAATCGAGGGTTTAGGGCAAAAGATGCTGCCACATTTGAGCTTTGGCAGGTATAAACACTTAATAAGAACACAAATGACAACTGCACACTAATTGCAGATAGGGCCTTCTTGCCCAAAACTCTAAAATTAATGTTTGGCAATGGTAAAAAAATTTAAACACATTGTCAACACATTTTGCATTATTTCTTTCCACTCACTTCACCTCTCAAATAGAAATATGAGAATTTAACATCATTCTATAACTCACTTTTGCAAGCAGAGGTCAATATTTGTAACTATTGCACACTTCTAATAACCTTACTAAATTTGGTGTACTTCATAATTAAAATTTGATCTGTTTTTTTAACATGTTTGTAATTTGCCACTTACCCCCACGCATCATGCATCATCTGCATCATCCCATAAGTTTTTCTCATCAACACGGTGAAATTAGAGGCAATAGTGGATATGGATTATTTAGTCATTGTCGGCAGTGTCCCATATTTCTAAGTCGTTTGGGGACGTCACAAGAGGTTCTATACCCTGTCCAGTTTATAATGTAAAACCTCTTCTCTGTATCATCCACCAGACGTCTATAGTCTATATTTTTGTTTCTCCACTCGTGAGCAACTTGTTTTGAATCTCTAGTTCTTGAATACTTGCAACTTCCATTCCAGTTTGTGTTGTATTCACCACATTTTCAACCGTCGCTGGGACTTCTAATCCCAGAAGCGCTATATTTTTATGAAGTTTAGACCAGGGGTTCTCTGCAAGGTCCTCCGTATCGCAACAGCATGTGGTGCCCTTTCACTTCATCACGTCAGGTGGGTCCTTCCAATAGTGTATGTTGTTTTCCCATCTCGTCACATTCGTCGTGATAATAATTATCCACACCTTCTGGTGTTGCGCGTGAAATAAACACTGTCGTGGGTCACGTATAAGATGGTTATTTTCACAGTTTAATTTAGGGTCGGAACTGCTTTTCAAGTACCCAATGTCGGGCACGCGGACTGTTTTTATCGCTACGTGGTTTCGGCTCCGACAAGCTTCCTCAACCACCCAAGAAGTTTCTTTCAGTGGTGTTATCACAACCCGAAACTACTCGCACAAATCGTTTTTGGTGAAAAAATGTTTTACTCTTTTCACATTGATCGGTATTTGCCCACTCCACCATGTGTAGTTTGTTTTTTGTAAAATTACAACCAAGAATATTGTGTAATACTGATACGTGATCCTTCCCTCACCAAATAATACACCCGATTTACTTCCAACAGTGCCGATAAGTGGCTCAAAGAAGTAAGCAAATTCAGGGTGGTGTTACAAGAGTTCACCGGCGAATGATGAACCTGAGCGCCATCGTGTGACTATGATTAATTGCACTTTCTTTGCAGCCCGCCACGTTTTGTTGTTACTCACTGGTTTGGGTGTTGCAGTGGTGGACAAGCCGACACTCTTTCTTCCAATTTGTTGTGCGTTTTACCATTCTGAAAAAAGTAAAGAAAGATCTGTTGCGTTAGGAATCACAATTGGGTCAAAGAAAGGAAAAAACCAAATATGGAAAGAAAAAACAACCTTTTAAATAGTGACCATATCCAAGGACAATCGATAAGAGTATGAAATGACCACAAAAAACATTTAAAGCGTCACTGAACATTTTCAACAAAATTCTGATTCCTTCAATTTGCTCTCAAGTCAAATGATTAGTTCTAGCGACCTTGAAGAATACTAACGTAATTTTACACACAAAAATAACATAGTACAAAGCAGATAAGACATCCAGTAATTTGTAGGCCAAATTTTGAGTTTTCTTAACAAAAAGTGTCTACTTCATGACTACACAGACTCATAATCATTGATTTTTAAAACACTAAGAGCACAGACCGGTCAACCAAGTTGCATGCCGTGGGAATCAACTTTGTTGGGTGTTTTCTTGTGTAAAACGCAGGGGGTAAAATCTCCTCGTTTAAGATGATTTCCTCGTTTTTGAAATTTTGTAGTGCCAAATTTAGCTTTGTCTTTGGTTTTTTCAGCCTGTTTTTGCATTTTAATTCCTTTTTTCCTCTTTTTTTCCCTTAACTGTTTTTTGTCCATGGCCTCTCACACCCTGCTAAAAGCCATTTCCCATGTCGTCTGCTGTATAAGCGCTCGGCCCGACATATCTAACCTCTGCTGTTTACCAATAAGGGTGCTGATTTTCGCATTATCATTTCCAGGTGAAGGCTAATCATATAAAGTTTACAATCATGCCAAATATCATGTTTAAAAACTAGAGGGAACACTTTTTTTCAAATGGGCCAGTGTTTCTTTAAAATGCATTATAATTAGTGCCTACTTTTTAAAGAAACGCCACGTTTTAAGACCCCCACTTCTGAAAAACTTGGCAAGAACTCTTGATCAAAACTATTTGGCAATGTATTAAGCCATGTAGCCATTTAAGCCATCCATTTTATTAGCGTCATCATACATATGGTGCAAGATGAAACCTGAAAATGTAAGTTCCGGGTGTAAAGTTATAGGTCCAAGGGGAAGAAAGTGCTACAAATTTGTATCCTAAAGAAAAATTATTTGTTTTGAAAGTGACACCTTATTTGCCGGTTACCTCCATCTGCTTAGGGTTACTACTGCAAGGTGCGCTGGACATCATTATATTCCAGGCTGCCATTTGTTTAAGGTTAATGAATTGTCAGCCCTCAGTGGTTTAAAACAATCCCACAGGGCATGCAGTGTACCCAGATGGTACTTTATTGCCATGGGATCCGCACTTCATAAACCATGTTCCCATAGGAATTTTTTCAATAAATTGTTACCACTAATGTAGGGTCATAAGACGAAGAACAATTAAGCCCAATAAAATGCCATAAAGTAACCTAGAAATCAGGGGGTAAACAGCTATCAAATTGGAACAAAAGGGAACACAAATTAAATGTTCCATGTGGAATAGTTTCAGTTTCAGGTGTTTTTATTTTAGTGACATATCCACCCACAATCGTACAGTCAAGTACAAAGCACACAAAGAGTAAGTACCAACACACAAAAGAAAAACATTAATTAAAATTCGAAAAACATCAATACAACAAGGGCTTAGATATGAACTATAAACTAGGTATCAAAACTTTGACGTTTATCAAAAGCATTATTAATAAAACGCAGTACTGGAATTATGCAATCATACTCTTGAACAGACAGAAATTTGAACTTGTCACTGTCAGAGAATATGTTAATGTGTGTTCTGAAGGTTAACACAATATTACGATCGCGTAAGTAGTAATTTACATTCTACCTTCACATTCTGAGACCTTCTGTTTTAGAGGAAGAAGTGGCGGTCATCACTCCGATAACAAGATGGCTGAGGAAGTGGGCCACTCAGTTTAAGGATTATGTTTGATGTAAGTTGTGGTAAGGCATGACGGCTCTTGCATCTTTTATGACAACCACAATTAAGCAAACTCAAATCTATTGCCATATTTTTTTTTACACTGGATTGGAAAAGCACTTTGAACCGCGCGAACTGTAAAAGTGGTAATTTTCGCAGTGTGTTTAATTTTTCGCGTTTCAGCGATTTTTAAATTTTTGCGGTTTTTAAATTCGCTCTTTTCAGCGACTCATAGACCTACACACAAAATTTAAACATTTTCGCGGGTTTTGTTTTTCGCCGCTAGATCAGAAGCGCGCGAAAAGCGCGAAAATATGTAGCGCGAAAATTCCACTTTTACAGTATGCAAAATTACCCCCTTGGTTAATGTTATATTTGAGGCACTTTAATGGCAAACAATGTGAGCCAGCTACTTTCAAGCTTAAACATTAATTTAAAAGTGCTTGTGATCCAGGCTTGTGGTATTCCCCAGAGGCATTCCAACCACTTATTTCATAACTCGGCCCCTAGATAGAAACGTTTGATTCCCAAGTACCAATCCAATCGGTCATCACCATACTACATGAATTGGAGTTTGTATGAAGAAATGACCATCTGGCAAGAAAGCAATCAAAGCTCCCAAACAAAGAGGCCTTTTCACATCCTTTCAATTCCCTGTGACAGACTGCAGTTCCCTTTGGCATGCTCTGCCAACTATCAAAATGTATGGCAAGTTAGGGTCTGATGGGCTGTAGAAGGGATGATCACACAGCTCAGAACATAATACAAATAAGGGTTAGAACAAGAGAACATATGTTTTTGTATAAGTGAGCAGTACAGCGTCTTTTTAACTTTCAAATGTGTTAATTTGTTGTATTTTGAACGATATGACAAACACAACATACATGATTGATTTTAGATATGAATGGCCCACAGCGACCAGCTCAGGACAGTCGATTGACACTTGCCACAGATGAACTCAAAACAGAAGTCCTAGAAGGGTAGAAGTAGAAGGTAGATTACACTACCACTTTTGCCACTTACATTCACGATAGTCCTGGGAGATGGTGAAAAGTACTTCTTTGATAGTGATTATTGTTACTCTGTTCCGTGTAAGGTGGAATATGACCCCATTCTTTTGCCACTTGGCCTATATCCACACATTTTGTCAGAGAGAGGCTCCACATTATAATCCCTAATATTCCCTACTGTTCTCCCTCAATGGACTTAATCAACGCCATGTTTCATCATCGTGACTGCATTTAGTCAGTTGTTCTAGTGAGTCCGTAAGTCATGTCAAGTAATTTAAGTTTCATTCTTTGAGCAAGGTGAATGATGGCATTGAATTGTGCAGAGTAATTTAAAGCGGCACTGGCACATTTTCACAAAATATGAAATTCAATTTGCTCTCAAATAATAGTCTAGGCCATTGGAAGAACAAAGATATATTTTACACATAAAAATAACATACCCCAAAACAGATAGGGACATTGATATGAGGATAAAGACCTCCAGGTAATTTGTAGGCCAACTTTTAAGTTTAATTCCATAACTTTAATCAACAAATATGTAGGCCTATATTACATGAATATTTTTGACTCGTACTCACTGATATTAAAACCACGAAGGTTATAAACCGATCAAACGGCGTGCATAGCGTGGGAAACATGCATACGGCGTGCGTGTTCTTGTGTTAAACGCCATTTTCGTCGTCTGCTGAAAAATCGTTCTGTTTACCCATAAGGAAGCTGATTTGGTCTTAATCATTTGGGGTGAGGGCTTTTGTATATAAAAGCCTTACAACCATGCAAAAATATTGATTTTGAAAAATCTTGAGGGCGCACTATTTTTCAAATGTGCCAGTGTCTCTTTAAGATCAGGAATATGCATTTTAGCCTTATGGTCACATGATGACGGATGAGTGAGCACCAATTCACTGACACTTCAAAGGGTCTGTTGCATAGTTTAGCTGCCCTTTCTTGACCTCTGCCTGGTGAAATCTAGTTAAGGCACTAATTCAGTACTTTCTCACCCCATTGAACTCTATTCACCCTAACTTGATACTTGACCTAGATATTAAACTGAATATTGTTTGAGCATTGGTTTTACCATGGAACCATGGAGTTATTTACTGAACAATTCCAGCATGGTAAAGATGCATTGAATGCACATTAGCTCCAAATTTGCTGTTGAAATTGTAAGTTTTCTTTAGTTTTAATGAGATCATTTGTGTTTGAGTGTTTGAGAAAGATAAATGGAGAAGTGAAGTTTCATGTGAAATTCTGTTTGGAAGTATGTTTGGCTTATAAGACATTAATTTTGAAAACATCTTAGGATAATGGTGACAAACCTTTATCAAGTATTTTATCTAGTACAGAGGCGTAACAAGACCTAAGACTCCGGAGGTTTTCCCGATTTTCCGGTGCCAATTTTTTCCGGCGAGCGCACCCATATTTTTTTCCAATTGGTTCGAAATTCTGAAGGGGGGGCCTGGGCACCCGCACAGAAAACTCATTATTTCCTTCTCATTCACTTTTCCCTTCTCTTTCTCTCCCTCCTTCCCTTTCTCTCTCCTGGTAGGTCGAGCTGATTTTCCCGGTAAGAGTGCTCTGGGGGGGGGGAGCAATGTGCCCCTGCCCGCCCCCGCCCGCCTGTTACACTACTGATCTAGTATTGTTATTAGGTTATCCAATGCAATCGGAAAGACCTGTGTCTGTATGTCTATTTGTGTGTCTATGGGACCGCGGGAAACAAGCAATTGCTCATAACACAAAACCGCAGGATTGGGATCAACTCAAATTTTGTAAATAAGCTTTTCTCAAGGATATCTAGTGAACAATGAATAAAACAGAAGGTGCTGGAATCACGAATTGCACCTTTAAAGATTATGTTAATCATTATGATCGTATGCTCTGCAGTTGAAGTAATACAAATTTATATAATTTCTGGTATTTTTGTTCACTTTCCTGCCTAATTTAGTTTGGAATGTTTGAATGGAGAGTAAATACTAAAGTCACTCTAAGACATCTAGTACTTGAATTGTTCAATTGCAAATAATCTTGATGTGTCACACTACCTCTGCTTTTGCATAGTACAAAGTGTTAATGCAGCAACTATACCTCTTTTGTCACCCATAAAACTTCCTGCATTAGATAAAGAAAATACCAAAGCAGTGGTATGCGAATTAGCCAAAAAATATGTCAGGTTCACAATTAAAGGTGCAACGAGAGATTTCAAATAACAGGTGTCCCTAAAAAATATGAACATTCTGATTTTTGCACTGGTGTCAACCTTTCTATCAAAAATACCCCCATCTGAAAGGATTAAGCTGAGAACTGTTTCTTTGGTACCAGAATTGTGAAATTTCTAATTTCGTATAGGAGCAAATACGAAATTCAGCCTATGTTTTCTATTGAATTATAAACATATACAAATCACCTTTTGTTTTCATTTTGAGTTATTTCTGTAGCCAACTAAAAGGTAGGGAATCTATTGCATGTCTAATCTATATGAAATTATGGATGACTTGAAATCTCTCGTTGCACCTTTAAGTCACTGCCATTATACCACAAGCTATTAAACAGAATTTTTGCACAATGTAAACATCAAGTGTGTTGTTTCAAATAAGAGTGATTGTAAATATGGCTTTATTTCTGTATTTAAATGTGGTCTAAGAGGCCTATAAAAAACAAAACACATGTGACTTGTGCGACAATTTTGAAAATTGACTGCATTTTGGAAGTTTCCCCCATTTATTTACTGCCACATGGAGAATTTTCTGGAAACTACAGTCACATGTTCCCTGCTTGCCCGTAAATAGCATTACAATATGTCCCGAGGGAGGACCCCAAGCATAGTTACACCCTGGTAACGGAACATGTAACTAACACACAATAGTAAATCTATTATTGGGAGTGAAATATTGAACACTTTCAGCATGATTATCTATTGGTTCAGACCATCTATTGCCTTGTTGGTACAATAGACTGACCATGAACTTGTGTAGTCAAAGAGTTACTATAATAATTCCATGGTGTAATGTAGTGTAAATGATTATCATGTACAATTGATTTTGTTTAGCTTTGCCTCCAGATCTGAACAGCCAGTCTTCTTTAATCAATGAAGCTAAGCCAAAGCCTTGTATTAATTTTGTTTATCACTGAAGTAGTGGTATAATAGATAATTTTTTTGAACTATTGATGATGAAAGCACCAAATTTATTAAATTTCTACCAAAAGAAATAACACTCTGCACTAACATATCTACTTAGAAAAAAATAACATTTTTTCATATTTTTCCATTTTTTTAAATTAAAAAATATATGATTGTTTAGTTATAAATAATTGTAAATGTCTTTTTGGAATACTGTGCCATTAAAGGCACTATCAGTGATTTGCTAGATCAGACTATCGAAAAAATTGTCAAAAACAGATTTTTGCATGTCTGTAACAAGTACATACATGTATCCTAACATACCCTGCAAATGATAAGACCAGAAGGAACCTAATAAGGATGAAATCAGAAATTTTAGTCATTACTGTCCATACGGACACTTACTACAACATGTAATTGAATGTCAATTTGTATCTTGGAAAACTGCCGTTTTCTTCCTTTTCTGTCAATTTTTCAGTTGGAAAAAGGCAACTTAAGAGAATTTGACAGACTTATCTTTCACTTTTAAGCTATTCCTGCATATTTCTAATATTTTTCCACTCTCGGGTAAATCACTGATAGTGTCTTTAATAGACCCTGCTTTATATACATTATCAGGTGAAAGTAAGGATTTTAAGGTCTTAACCATACCCATGGTAAAAGATAAAATGGGAAAATGTATGCGGGTCCTGTATCTAAAAGTCTACTTTATTTTGGCATGTTTGAATAAATATTGTTTTAATTTAATTTAGAAGCATTTGCCATACTTTCTGAAAGAATACAGAAAAAAATGGGAACCTTCATATGCTAATTGATTAGAGCAGGTATTGATTATAAGTTCTGAAATTAAAAAAAAAAAAAAAAAAAATTTGTTCAAAAACTGTCTGCCAACCAATAACTTGTCTTAGGTGTCTCATGCATTGCGTCTCCAAGAATCATTCCAGTTCCACCATACACGTGGGTCTTATGCATCATTGATGCTCTCGTTTAAATTAAAAAATATATGATTGTTTAGTTATAAATAATTGTAAATGTCTTTTTGGAATACTGTGCCATTAAAGGCACTATCAGTGATTTGCTAGATCAGACTATCGAAAAAATTGTCAAAAACAGATTTTGCATGTCTGTAACAAGTACATAGGCCTACATGTATCCTAACATACCCTGCAAATGATAAGACCAGAAGGAACCTAATAAGGACAAAATCAGAAATTTTAGTCATTACTGTCCATACGGACACTTACTACAACGTGTAATTGAATGTCAATTTGTATCTTGGAAAACTGCAGTTTTCTTCCTTTTCTGTCAATTTTTCAGTTGGAAAAAGGCAACTTAAGAGAATTTGACAGACTTATCTTTCACTTTTAAGATATTCCTGCATATTTCTAATATTTTTCCACTCTCGGATAAATCACTGATAGTGTCTTTAATAGACCCTGCTTTATATACATTATCAGGTGAAAGTAAGGATTTTAAGGTCTTAACCATACCCATGGTAAAAGATAAAATGGGAAAATGTATGCGGGTCCTGTATCTAAAAGTCTACTTTATTTTGGCATGTTTGAATAAATATTGTTTTAATTTAATTTAGAAGCATTTGCCATACTTTCTGAAAGAATACAGAAAAAAATGGGAACCTTCATATGCTAATTGATTAGAGCAGGTATTGATTATAAGTTCTGAAATTTGCATTTCATGTATTTTGTCAACTTTGTGATTGTTTTAAGTTTCAGTCCAAAATACAAAAACAAAAATATTGAATGTGTTTTTTTTTTTTTTTTTTTTTAAATTTAAACGCAATCTTAAGATTTCTATAAAATGCGTAACTACTTAACAAGGAAATTGCCGTGCATTTATCCAAAGTCTTAAGCAAATTCAATATCCTTGAAAAGAACTGGTCCAATTGGTTTGATTACAAATTGCAGAATCGCTGGCAAAATTGATTTATTTGTTCACGGTCTTTTTATGATACCTATAAGCCCTAATAGATCGGCAATCCAAATTGTATAAACATTCTCTAACAACACTTGCATACCTGAAGACGTATAGATGAGCAGTAGCACGTAACTGAAACTAAACACGACCGATCCAAAAAAGAGAAGACGAAATGTTCTCATGACGTTTCGCATGGTGCGGTGATCCCCTCCTGCTCCCTGTTGATGAGTTATTCTTTCGTCGGTTGTCTCATTTGGCTCCTGTATGTTTGGTAAAAAAGCAAAAACAATTGTTAATATTTGCACAATTTAATTGTTTAATCGGAGTCAGACGTGTACAGTGTGTTTCAGAAAAGAGAACCATTTTTATCCCCTTGATGGCTTAGCCAGAAAGGGGGATTTTAGCATAACAGATTTTGACATAGGTATCATCGGCATCTATCTTCACAAAAAGTTACTGTCCAATTTTGATGACCCTTGCACCAAGACTTTGGTAGGTTATTATACCTGCCAACCTTCCCTGTTTGATGGAATCATCCCTATTTTGAACATTCAAAATTGCCAAAAATAGGGATATCCCTATTTCTGAATTTTCAAACAAATCTTAAATACTTGCCATAAAAGCCCTAAAATATTTTCTGGGCTCCTGAAGCACTTCCTGCAGCTTTAGAAACACTACAACCCAGTAACATCAGGACTGTGTACTCCACTAGAGGCCTTAAAGTGGGCCACAATTAAACACCACTGATAAGGTGTTTGTGACACATGCATTCTGATTTTTGGGTTCTCAATGTTGGCAGGTATGGGTTATAAACATTTTGGCTGGAATTCTCAAAGGGAGTCTAACTTTATAGACTGGGTTTAAACAAGGGTTAGTCCTACATGAGTGGACCTTTTTTCCACTTTCAACATACTAATAAAGTTTAAAGCCCAAAAGTATCATATTGAGCATACTGTCACCCAGGGGCATATGGTCACTGGTTATGAGGCAGATTTTCCCGGTTGGAGGTGATTTTGAGGCAGATTTTCCCGGTTGGAGGTGATTTTGAGGCAGATTTTCCTGGTTGGAGGTGAAAATTTCCCAGTGAACAGGCAAAAAAAATGCCTCACACAGATTTTTATGTGCGCTTTCCCACTGCCACAACAAGATGAAAGCGTATAGTAGTTTATAGTCCCCGATAATGTGCATGATAATTTACTGCAGTCTACTACTTAAAAATTTTAAAATCCTAATTGCGAATACACGGCTATCTGTCTAGCCTTCAAATGCTGAGGAGCATCCACAGCATGATCATTTTATGTATTTCAAAGTAAATTCCCCTATACATAAAAATCAATCTTTATTTTACCATGAAACAATGATCAACATTGCAGCTGATTCAAATTAAAATTTGTTGGAAAAAACTAACAAGATTAATTTAATTTAATGTCAAAAATAATTACCACATTATTAATATTTCAAATAGTTAAAAATAATGTGGGCCGCCATCTATAGCTGGCTAGGGTACCCACTTAGCAATCCTGTTGTGCGTTGTGTTTGTATGTGTGGATGTGGGTGTGTATGTTTTTTTTTAAATTGACTCAATGAAAAGTTTACCTTCAATTGGAACCAAACTTCTGTCATGAGGTGCCACAATGGGATCCTAATATGTTGATGAGTGCAAAGGTCATGTTTAAAGGTCAAAGGTTCAAGTTGAAGAAAAGGGGTTAAAATTAAATTGTCTAAATTGAAAACTTGAAGTTCAATTGGAACCAAAACTTTTGTCATAGGTGCCCATGCGATCCCTCATATGTTGATGAGATCAAAGGTCCACGTGCCAGGGTCAACAAAGGTCATGGGGGCGGCCCACAGCTTATCTTCTTTGAATTAGCGAGCGCGAAAGAAAAGCCGAGAACCGCGAAAATTTAGTTTTAGATTCTGTTCACACTTAAAGAGACATCGGGACATTCAGAAGAAGCGCCCCCAGATTTTTTTCAAACCCGGTTTTTTGTATATTGGAATGCTTACCAAGTATTAGATCACACCTGAAGGGAAATAAGCTGAAAGCCTTCTTATTAATAAGATTGATGATTTAGTAAATTTCTGGCGTGCACAACAGTAATTCAAAGCATGGTTTCTGTGGAGACGATTACGATAACAAGCAAGTTCAAACACAAGGTGGTTTTGCGGTTTTCTTGCGTGCTGTTTGCCAATAAAGCTTCCAACATTGAGATAAGGTGGTCTACAATCGATTTCTTGCATTTGAGAGAAATGTGTCTCCTGTCACTTTAAAAGGAAAAACAAGGCGAACTTGAATTTACGCGATGCGTAAAATATGTCCCGCCGAAGGTCGCGATATCACTAACATGCGGATATACAATGCCACTACAAACACCCACCCCCTCCCCAAACCCAGCATACACCCCATCTATCCCCAACACCCGGCAAAACCCCACCCCTCCCAACACCCCGGCAAAATCCCACCCCTCAACACCCTGCAAACAACCGGACAAACACCCACCCCCCCTCACCACCACCCACAACTCCAACACCCCTACCCCCTCCCCAACACTCTGCACACCCCGGGGACCCCCACCCCTTCCCCAACACACGCAATACCGAACCCCCTTCACCAACACCTAACCCCCTCCCCAAACACCATCTCCCCTTCCCTATGCATAGTAGGTCTCATGTAGCGAAGGAAGAATTTTGCCTCTATCCGATGTACCGTTCAGAGATACAGCAATTAAGCATATTTAAGTAGCTCATTGGCATTACCTAAGCTGCTGGCCGCATATATATATATCATACTTTCAAATTGCAATAAGATGTGCCCCATGAACGCTATGCAGCGCAGGAATTTTGAGTAGCCAATTAACGTGTCAAAAAAAAAAAAAATATAGCAATTACGCCGTTTTTTGCATATTAATTAGCCATTTGCCATACTCAATCGCCAGAAATATGCCCCAACTGTAATCAGGTCGAAAAAAACTATCAGCCCGCTTCATTCCACAAGTTACATCATTATATGCCTACGGAACTCCAGAAAAATTGTAAACAGGCCTTTTTTTTTTGGCAGGAACATTTTTTCATAATTATGCAAATTAGATACTTAAATTAGCATATTTTACGCCCAAATTAATCGGTCAAGAACTAACCCACCCGCTCTTTCACCAAGTTACATAGTGTCGGCCCTACGGAACTCCAGAGAAATCGTCATAACAGGGGTTAACATTTTATCACGGCCGAAAGGCACGGCTGAACGGACGCTGCTCATTTTATAGTCTAAGTTCCAAACTCGTTCGGCGGGGGACAATTAGAGAAATATCTCAGGCCAGAGTCTGAGCAATTTTTTTCCATTCAATACGACTGGTGGTTGTGCAGCTTAGAGTGAAGGTATGGCTGGGTAAAGTTTAGGGATGATGGGGAGTTGTGAAGGAAAAAGGGAAAAGATACCTTTGAAGATGAAAGAATGGTGTATAAGAGTGTGGGAGATAGTGATGCTGTATTGGAGCGAGACGTGGTGTCTGAGCGAAAATGAGATGGGGACTTTGAGGACAGAGAGAGCAATTGATAAGAGCGATGTGTGGTGTGAAGTTGATGGATCGGATTGAAGACTGATGGACTTGATGAGATGTTGGGGTTTGGAAGAGGCGATGACCGGTTGGCGAAGGCAAAATGGTGTACGTTGGTATGGGCAGTGTTGAGGAAGGATGGACGAGCATGCCTTAAAAGAAGGGCTTTGACTTGTGGTGGAAGGGTTTATTAAGGAGGACGGGGACGTTTCCAAAGAAGACCATGGAAGAAATGAAGCAAGTTAGAAGCAAGTATAGGAGGAGAGTGGAGGGTGGGTTTGAGGATGGAGATGCATTGATCGGGGAAAGTGGAAGGAAGGAGTAAGGGCGGTTGTGTGAGTTGTGAGGTGAATCCGGCCATTCCGTTTACGGGGGACAAAACAGGATTAAAATTGTTGTCTTACTACTACTACTACAATTTAGTGTTATTTCAATTGATAATTTTTCACATCTGCTTCTAAGTTCATCAAGATTTGTAGAGTAAACTTGATACAACAAGATGCGGTCACACAAGGTTTGTATGTGCTTGATTGCAGTCCTCTCATACTTAGAGAGACACTGGCACATTTGAAAAATAGTGCACCCTCAAGATTTTTCAAAATCGATATTTTTGCATGGTTGTAAGGCTTTTATATACAAAAAATGATTAATCACCCGAAATGATTAAGACCAAATCAGCTTCCTTATGAGTAAACAGAACGATTTTATAATTTAGCGTCGCCGGCGACGTTAAATTCAGCAGACAACGAAAATGGCGTTTAACACAAGAACACGCACGCCGTATGCATGTTTCCCACGCTATGCACACTGTTTGTTCGGTCTATAACCTTTGTGGTTTTAATATCAGTGAGTACGAGTCAAAAATATTCATGTAATATACACATTTGTTGATTAAAGTTATGGAAACTTAAAAGTTGGCCTACAGATTACCTGGATGTCTTTATCCTCATATCAATGTCCCTATCTCTTTTGGGGTATGTTATTTTTATGAGTAAAATATATCTCTGTTCTTCCAATGGCCTAGACTATCGTTTGAGAGCAAATTGAAGAAATTTCATATTTTGTGAAAATGTGCCAGTGCCGCTTTAACCATCTCGCTATAAATAATAGCAATCATTATTTTTCACAGTAGATAATTATGACCATGCTTCACCAATGATCGGGAGTAGTTACACACTACTTGTGCCTCTGTGCAATTGTAATACCATGATATAATCAACAGGCAGAGAACTTGGGTGTGCACAACCCCACCCATCTCTAACTACTACCAATTCCATCAAAATACGGCACTACATTTGCGCAGAAAACAAATTATACAAAGAAATGGGAGTTGTGAACAGTGCAAGATCTTAATCCTATAGCAAGTCGTATCTGGTGATGTATATGAAAATCTCAAGTGACATCAATTTTGGTGGAATTTTCCCCCAAAAGTAGGTCTTTTCACAAAATCATGAATCTCTTAATTTATTTTGGCATCCTTTTCAGTCAAACAAAATGCGACATGGTTGTACGGTCTATAAATATGCACAAAACATTGTACTCAATTAGTAAAAGAAAGTTTGGCGAGTGACTGGACCCCTGGGGGACTGGACCAGACTATAATTGTTGTGCATTGAATTGTCACAAAATGTTGGCAAAATTTGGAATTTTCTCACAACCAACAAAGCAAAGTCATGCGGTCAATGTCAAATGTTACTCTCACCCAAAGATGATGCTTTGATTTTGGCTTGTTCTGCATATTGTTTGCCTTTTTTCAAGTCACACAAGGTTTGTATGTGCTTGATTGCAGTCCTTTCATACAACCACCTGGCTATAAGTAATAGAAATCATAATTTTTCACAGTAGATGATTATGACCATGCTTCACCAATGATCAGGAGTAGTCACACACTACTTATGTCTCTGTGCAATTGTAATACCATGATATAATCAACAGGCAGAGAACTTGGATGTGCATGACCGCACCCATTTATATAGCCTCAATTTGAGAAGGTTCATGAACTGCCAATTCCATCAAAATACGGCACTACATTTGCTCAATAAACAAATTTTGCATTTTGTTTTGTTATGTCGTCGACATCTTTCTTCAGTTTTCGTCATGTCAGCTACAACATTACCTCATGTCAGCTAAAACATTACCTGAAATAATTGCAAAGCCCATTAGGGTACCTCTTACCTGGTAAAACAATGTAGATTTCTGGGTAGTTTAGTGTTGAACGAATACACTTTACCAAAAAAGTCAGTCCTTCTAGTTCATAAAATTCTTACTGTCCATTCAATTAGCTTAGACCCTCGGTTTTTAATTAATATTAGAGAAGGTATTGATGTCGGGAAAAAATTGTGAAAGAAAAGTTGGTATTCATTTAATTACCTAACAGGATTTTGCAGGTGCATGCTGAAATGTATTTCTTCACACCCAATTCTATTCAATTTCTGCGATTTTTGGCCATCAATCGGCAAGGAATCGGAACAGGCCGAATATTCGTAATGAGCGTAAATTTTTCAGGAATGTTCCATTTATAAGATAGGTGTGTAAAACGTTGGTTTATCCTTGGATGAAAGAAATCAATTAAGCCCATACTGAATAAAGCCCATAAACACCATTCAACTCTATACATGTCTATATTGATTATTTCCTGCAGAAATTACATAAAGGAATAACCAAAACGTTGCATCGCTCTTTGACAGTAGAAGACACTGATCCATATCATGAACAATGCTTGTAGTGTATAAATAGCGTCTATTTTATTTCCGGGATTTTATTCCTGGGCAAAATATGTCGCTTCAAACTTTCAAAGAAATACAAATACAATACATTCTTTGTATTGTGTCCTTTTAAGAAAAGATGACATGTCCTGTCCCACCAGGTTCTTTTGGTCCGCCGATATTGATCGCAGTGGGTATCACTACATCGATAGTCAATTCCTACCTCGTATGTATAATACCAAAGACCATCGCACACGTCATTTGTTAATGATACCAGACTTTGGACAGATCATTTGCAACTTTGAGGGGAAAAGGGTAAAATTTCAATAAATTTATTACAGGTAAAATTCCATTCATATATTTTGAAATTTAAAAATCCTGTTAGGTAATTTCGTGAAAACAAACTTTTCTTTCACGATTTTTTCCCCGACACGTCTACCTTCTCTAATATTAATTAAAAACCGAGGGTCTAAGCTAACTGAATGGACAGTAGCAGTTGACTCCAGAGAGTTTATAGTCGTGTGCAAACGGAGGCCGAAACTCCAGAGTTTTCAAAACTCTGGAGTGTCGATTCGGGTTTTTGACCGTGTGGACGCATTCAGGGTTTTACACTCTGGAGTTTTATCAAGGGTCTAGTGGGGTTTTATCCCCCTAAAAAACTTGAGGGTGAAGCTCAAACTCTGATAACAATCCGGAGTGTTTTGGAGTATCGTGCCGTGTGGACAGCTTCGGGGGATAGTGAGCGGAGGTGACCTCGCAAGGTCAAAATTCCTGTGTTTGAATATCACACGGGAAATTCCACGGCTTCCGGTATGTTGACTTCCGGTCTACACTCCGATATGAGAAGCAGAGGAGATTTGTCAGGGGATGATTTCAGAGTTTTGGCCATCGTGTAGACACAATTTGGAGTGAAGTAAAATAATTGGATTAAATTTTCACCTCCGGAGTTTCAAACCCTTGGAGTTTTGTGACCGTGTGAACATAGCTTGTTATAGATTACTTCAAGTTTTCATTGACAAATCTCAAAGTGCGAAGCCTTTGTGCATACCTTGATACCAATCATAACCTTGATTATCTTCATATAAGGACTTCAACAAGGGAAAAAACACGCTGATAAAAACATTGCTTTTCTAAACACTCCTTTCTTGGCATCACAATATATTTTTTGTCGTTGATTATTTAGGTTGTTTGTTTTTTGAGAAAAAGAAATCACAAATTTGACATTTGACACATTGAAATTTTGATATATGTTATCCTGTTCTGCTGTTGAAGTTGTGGTAGCCATTGACCTGTGATTATTACTTGTATTAATCCTTTGGTATGTAGGTTGTGTCCTGGATTTTATATGTTAGCTCAAGGCTGATAAAAAGAAATGGCCGTCACATTCTCGTATACACCTCAGCACTTTTAGAACATATTACAACACCATTACACAGGATTTAGCAATGGCATCTATTTGGCAAAGCACAGTAATTTTCTAGATTGCTTGTAGTAGTAAGGTGTGAAAAAGAGTAAGGCACAAGAAGGTCAATTACGAGTTTGTTACTTTTTTCCTGGTTGATGAGGCGACTTCATTTACATTATTGCAAAATGGAAATAAATGCACCAAAGAAATTTTCAAGATAGGTAGGGCTGCAGAAAAGTCTGGTTGCTTCAAAGTATCAAAATATGCTTACAAACAAAAATGTTTCCACTTGCTAAAACCCGGGTGAAAATGACGATATTTTGAAAATAATGAATTATTTTGTCAATCTTTCAAATTTTGAGGGGTATTTTTAGTCTCCCAAAAGCGATGAGGGCGGGTAACAACTAACTCGATTGACTTTTCATCACCTAAAGAGATGGATATAGAGGGAGAAGAAAGGAAGGAGAAGGGGGAGAGAGAGAAAGGGAGTTTAGAGCGGGTGGGGGTGGGGGAGGAGAAAGGGGAGGGGAGAGGAAAGGGGAGGGGAGAGAAAGGGGAGGGGAGGAGAGGGGTAGGGAGAGGGGAGGATGGGAAGAGAGGGAGAGATGAACAGAAGGAAGGAGGGTGAGTTCCTGAAAAAGAGAAAAAAGAGCATGCTGGACAGAGTCATAAAAGGGACCAGAAAAGAAACAGAAAAAGTACAGCAAATTGCTAACAAGAATTCCCTACAGTATGGTCAGGTAGGATAGCGTAACTGGCATTCCCATTTGATATTGATAGTAAAAGTGATTATCAAAATTTGGTATCAATTTTTGGGTTTTTTTTCCGTATGGTAGCGACAATATGCAATTTAATCTTGATAATGATAAATGTAGCTGCTATAGTATGGTTATCAGTAATCATCTGGGACACAGTGCACTAATAAGCATCAGAAAAGAGTGGTGTAGAGACATGACGTTGAGAGTTCAATATGGACTAGTTGTATACCTTGTGGAAATCAATGGAATTGCAAATACCACCATATTCCCATAAAACATTCTTCAAAAAAGGGACAAATTAATATTGCATTTTCAGGTTTGCTGGTTTTGTTTTATGGTTCAATGTAGGCATTAAAGTATAGTAAGAAAAAAATTCTAAAAGATGAAAGGCAATTTCTCAGTAAAAGTGCACCAAGAGATTCACATCAGATAAGAATTTAAAAAAGTAAAATTGAAAGCCTTGCTTTTTACCCTTAATCTCAGTTATAAATCTTCATAATATGATTAGATAGTGGTGTTGTTCTATAAACGCCCCTGCTCTAATTAAATGCCCCCTACCGCTAATGCGATTAAAAACAATTCAAGAAAATTGAGTTAAGTCCGAACATAAATCACATGATTTCATAGCCGGGACTGTCTTAACCGTATCATAATCGATGTTGTCATCATATGCTTTCAGCTTCACGGCACATCAAAGCTTGGACCCATGTGTTGATTATAAAAACGTATAAGAGAAAGGGCGCAGCTCTGCGGTTTCCTCTTCCTCTTAATGTTCTTACGCACCGTGCCTCCTTTCCCCTTGACGCTCCAGTACAGCACCCTTGATATTTTCTTCTTTCATTCCCATGTTATTTCCCGTCCTCCCTTATTTTGATCTCACACACTCTCTTTCGCGTTGCACTTCTCTTCACTCTCACTCACGCCGCTCTACACCCCCCCCCGTTTCTCTCTTGCACCCTGCTACTTCATTATTTCAACCTCCTCAACCTTCCTTTTCTTTCGTTCGACCACTTCTCCACCGTCCCTGCCCCCTTTTTTCCCCATTAACGCCTAACCCATTTCTATTCAAACCATTTCCTTACCCTGATTCCACTTCTATCTAACCCCCCTTCCTTTCCTTCTCATCTGCCTTAGCCCTCTCACACCCAATCTTTCTCTTCCTCCTCTTGCTCTCACCTTGTCTTTCCTTGATCATCACCCTTCCACTCCCCCACCCCCTCATTACCCCGTTGTTCATCCTTGGTCACCGCTGAGCTTTTTTCCTTCCTTCATTTCTTTTCTTTGTCAACTCTTTACACTTCCCTCACATGCTTCCTCCGCTCTGAGAGCGCTCTCCTTTGACCCTTACCGAACCCCTTCGGGTTTGAAAGCCCCAGGCGAGCACACTGAACACCCTTTTAAAAACTGTGTGATTTTTGCGGGGAGTTTTGACTTCCGATTTGTGACTGTTAATAAAAGCCTCCCTTTTTGAAAAATGCACCGCCCCTGGGTGTTATTAGGAACAATACGGTATCTGAAAATAAGTTAAAATGTTTCTTTAAGCCATAGATATTGCAAAATTTCTATTTAGTATTTGCTCCAATATACAGAATAAGTCCAATAAACCTACATTAAGGAAAGATATGTGTTTGAATGTTAAACGTTATTTTTGCTTGAATATTGGCTTTGGTGTAACAAGGATCAGAAGATTTGTTTGGTCTTTCAGACTTTCGGTTCAGAAACTGCAATTTTGCAGAGAACCCAACAATTCTGTAGGCCAATTTTAACCAAACAAGGTGGCCAAATTGATGCCACCAATGTATACCATAACTCAGTATAGCAAAGACAATTCACACCTGCAATTGATTCTTATTGACAAAAAAATATCAGTTGAAAAAAAAACGTATAATTAAATAATTAACAAAATTAAAAAAAGCAAAAAATAAAAAAAATAAAAAAAATAAAAAAAATAAAAAAAATAAAAAAAATAAATAAATTGGACTTAAAACTTAAATTACGTTGTACTTGTTTTTCAAGCGAATATGAAACTGATGGGTTTAATTTGATTCCCAAGTTAAAAAAACATGAAAAATTGCTGATCCAAAGTAAATGTGGTCTTACACCAGCCATTTTGACTTTGTATATGGGAAATTGAACATTTTTCACTCCAGCATTTTCTTTGAATCTCAGTATATTAAATCTGATAATCCTGTAATTATTCTACCACCTCTATGTCGTACAATAATTTGTTAAATGTTTTTACCAAAGCACTGCTGAAGATGCATCTCTGTGTGGCTCAAAAATGGCCTAACAAATGTTTTGTCTTTAGCAAAATAGGCATAGCTTCTTCCTCAAGTCCAAATGAGCCAAATAAACATTTTTTTTTTTTTTTTTTTTTGAGGAAGCCTTTTATCCCTCTTTACAACCAATGCAAGCATTTGAGCAGACAATAATAACTTTTTCAATTATTAGTTATTCTGAATGTAATTTTTCTGACTTGCACTGGAAAATTTCAGCCCGTTTTATATGAAATATATAAGGTACTTTAAATTTGCTTTTGTTTCATTTTTAAGATCTTCCATGGCCAAATACCAAATGTGTGGAGGTGTGTAATATTCATATGAATTTAATAACTCTGCCATGATATCTCAGTATGCCGCATTGAAATTGAAATGTTAATGGTACTTCAATGTGTGTGTAATATCTAAAATGGCTTTTGAATGGGGGCCAAGAGATGTGTGGTGGTGGTGGTGTGTGTGTAATTCCATATGGATAAAAGGATGATATCTTTGTGTGCCAGGTCTTTCAATTGAAAATAGTTAAGAGTAGCCAGTACTACCAATGTGCATAAATCGATTAGCTTTTGAAGAGGGTCTGTGTAACATCAGTTACGGTCAAGAGGGCTACAGTCAAGCGTATACATGTACTTTCCACATGTTTACAAGTCCAGGATTTGCCTCGAAGCTACTAAAGTATTATGTTCTCTATCCTATACTCTGTACGGGCGACAAGTGAGCCCGGCACCAATACATGAGGAAAAGTGGTCAAGAAATTTGTTAGTCATATTTTCACTGCAACGCTAAATAACAGGCTAAATTGAGTTCGTAGTGTGGGACCGGGAGGGAAGCGGGGAGTCGTTGTTATAGCGCAGCCCAAAAGTGTTTTGATACTTGCTTGCAAGTGACATAAGGTACTCTGGCTGGAATTCGATAACAACCTAGCTATGTATTTCATTTACCATGAGCTGGTTATATATCAGATTCTAATGGCTAAGTTATTATAACCAGAAGTGAGTAAAAAAGTATAATCCAAGAGTAATTCGGTCCTATTTTTCAAGTTCAAAAGCCCAAATTCCATGCTGGAAAGTGAAGTATAATTAATATTCTAATAATTATACAAACAAAAAGTAAAGTACTTGGTCCAATTTGCGAAAAATATTAAACCCACTTTTCAAAAGCTAAAAAATCCTAACCCTTCTAAATCATCATACCCTAAGAAAGTTCACTATCCCACAGCCCCTAGACATTTAGCATACAAGAATTCAACTTACTGATTCCTTTTTGGAAAACTGTCCAAAGACTTCCTCTGTAAGCTTCAAATTAAAAGTCATTCAGACAACAGTTGCTATTAAAAATTGTTCCCCATTGACATTGACAATAGTACAATTCATTTTGTTGAGCACTAGCCCTATCTTACTAATGCAGAAAACTTTGTGACCAGCTGTTGATGAAACACAATCAAAAACAAACATTGCTTAATGAATGCTTGTTTTGTACCTTACACAATTTTCACGGCCACATCTCCAAAATCTTGGGATCACTTTGAGAAGGTTGTAGAACAATAACCGTCAGCCACTAGTACAAATTATATTCAATTCGTATAAACTCCGGAATGTGATGCTTTCAGTGATATGTCACTGCCAGTACGACATTGGTGCCACTGTGACCTTCTGTTTACTACAGTTCCAAAGGAGTCCAGCTATGAACACACCAATCCTACAACAGCCCATTCACTTCTGCAGGCGGCAATCCCCACACTACAGTCAATTTCACCACCCACACTGCTGGCGTGCTACTAACAGTCCCATACAGGTTTATGCAGCTAAACCAGCTTGACTGCTCACATAATTTTGTCAAGAACTAGAACCAAATGTAAGTGTTAAGATTGTACGGGTAACCCAGCAAATACAATCGGGCTTTTATTTTTGGCAAGAGGGATCTCTGACCTTGGCAGTAATTGCTAACTAGGATGCTCCATTATTGGTTACCAATAAGAGAAATAACCTTTCTCTGGTCTGCACGTTTTTTTCTGACCTTGCAGTAGTTGCTTCATTGGTACCAATAAGAGAAGTAACCTTCTGGGTTTGATAGTGTATATAACTGCTTAGTAACCAATCAAATAGAACCTTCTATCTGACAAACATTTAAGCTTTTCTACCATGTCTTGCATTGGCTGAATACCAATATAACCCTAACATGTAAACCAATATATAGAATCAGTTGGTAGATTTAAGGGGGTTAACCCCTTGGGCACTATCTCCCTATCTATCAATCTCAGCACTAGTATAATTGGGTACTTGGAAGGTAATGTGTGAATGAACAAAATCGGAGTGCTGTGGAATATTGTATGGTTTTCAGAGAGAAAGAGAAGCACTCTTTGATTGGTAGTCAGAGGGCTATCTCATGTGTGTGGGGTGGGTGGCCCAATAATGAGCCAATCAGGCAGAGTGTATCATAGATGGTAGTGCACAGGGAAGTTAAGGAAGATACCAGTATTATAAGAGGTCAAGGAAGTATAGGGAGAGGGTGGTCCAATTGAAGGACTTTTTGTTTGCTCAGTGACCGTAGCAGACCACAGAACCCTAGGGCCTAGGTGTTGAAATTGTTTTCCTCTCTTTGATGAAATGTGTGTGGTTGTATGCATGCTGTGGTTGTGGGTGGTGTGTGAATTGGTGTGGTATGGCTGGTGCATCATGGGTGTGGGTGGTGCATGTGGTGTATGCGTGTTGTGCGTGTGTGCATGCCTGTGTGTGTGTGGTTTCGTGTTGCAGCATGTGTGAGTGGTGTGCATACAATGCATGTGCTTGTGCACATGTGCCCTGGTGGTGACCATGCTGTTTGTGTTTGTGTGTAATGCTCAGGGATTTCTTGGTGGAAATGAGGATTGTGTGATAACCAAAGATAAATTTTCGGTCTCTTGGATACATATCAAGGTGTTTTGAGTCAATCCCACAATGCACCAGTTTTTGGGAATTTTCACCTCAATAGGGTCATGTGTTACATAAAAATCCTTTCTTAACACATAAAACCCTGACTTTAATGCTCATTTAGCCGCCATAGCATTATAATTAGGAATTTTTTGCATGGATTATGAAAATGTCTTGTGGTTTTCTTAACTTTTGGAAACTTTTTATCACTAAGTACTGGACCAACGAGCTTGAATAAATAGAAAGCGCCCTGCTCAGGAGAAATGAAGCGACTCGCGCGCCATGACGTCCCAACTTTACTCGTCTGCAATCACGATCTGATTTTATGAAGCCGGCCGTTGTTACCAACGTGGATATCGGTGCATTAAACTACCATTTTACATGAAACTACCCTACAAAAGTAGCGGAATATCGGCGGAACAAAAAATAGGCTAGGCTTGTTATTGTCGAAATTGCCGCAAAAGGTGGAATTTTTTGTCGACAGCCTTGACGCTGGCTGTCTTCTGCTTGCCAGGTCATCGCCATCTTTAAATTTCAACGTTGCCGTTTGCGAACACATTACCAGCAATCCTACACTAAAATCCCCCATCCCGAAGTTTCAAGTAACAAGAAAAACAGAGAGTCTACGTATGCTTTGGCGGGCTTGTAAGATTCACTAAACAATCTGTTAGTTTTAGAGCGAGTTTCAGACCTTGGTTGTTTTCGTTACAAAGTAACTGAAGTATTGACCACAAAGCAAAAATCCCTGAATTCAAGCAATTCATTCAGGAAGTGTTCTCTATTTGTGTGCCCAAACTGCTTCATGGGCACCACATTGGCCAACCACTTTCCTGAATGATTTTAATTAATTCATTTAGGCTTGTTGTCCGCTTTATTCATTTCCGATGAAATGGGAATATGAGGATTGTTTATTGAAATTTTAATAAAAATATATATTATTTACATAACCAAGATTTCATTGTGAACAAATACGTCATTTTTTTTAAAACTATAGTCACTTTGGGACGTTTGTTTTTTTTTTTTCTATTTTGACTTTATGTCAGATCCACGAGGTTAGGTAGTTTGTAATCAAACTGGCAATAACCCTGCTAACAGTCGGCGCTCTAATTTATTCAAGCTCGTTGTCTGACATGTAATTTAGTATAGCACATTGCTATGGCATCATGGGAATTGATTCAATCACCCTCTGGGTATATATTAAAGTCTATCCGGCTGCTTTTATATTACCAGTATATTTTCCATGGTCAACCAATTGGCAATACGGTTGGTGAAAAATGATTAAGTGTAAAAAAATGTGCTGCCAGAATAGCTCAAATAAAGCAAAAGGTACCTGTAAGATTCCCAGATTTTTCTACTTAATTAATATAAAAGGCTGATACTCGTTAACCATAAAAACTTCCCTTGCGGTTTTATCAAACTTGTAGTTTTGATGATGGAGTGATAAACATACTCTGCAATGTCCTAGAAATTGCTGTATATAATTTATGGTTAACCATAAAATGCCCAAATGGCTTCTCTATTTGTGGAGGTTGAATTTCATGCAACACTGATGACAAAATAATAGCCTTTCATCTTGTATCAAAAAATCAAAACAAATTCCCTGGTAAATCGAGAGGATCCTAAAGACAAATCGGAACCACACACCTTTATTGGTGCAATATTTCTAGGCTTGGGTCCCAACCTCCAGCAGGCACATTTTGATTTGTGTTTCTTTTCTTCAAAATCCTGGATCTACCCCGGTCAAACGTTGTGTTAGAAAATTTAATTTAGTATGTTTGTGTGTAATTGTGTGTGCATCGGTCCTTTTTGTGCACATGTAACATGAGTGTAATGTGTTGCAATTTATGTGAAATGCTCTTAAAACTTAAAGGAAATATGCCATGATTCTGATATTTGGAAAATTTTGGTATGGATGGCAACGTAGTAACGGTAGATTACATATAAATCAAATAATTTTGAAAATTGCCACATTTGTTGAGTATTTTTTGCCCTTTAATTTCCCGCCCAATAGCCTTAATACTCGAAAACGGATTCCGAAAACGATTCCCACATCGCAGGCAAATGGTTACGTCAAAATGATGACGATCCATAATTTACGTCGTGGTGACCATCATATCGCAGTGTGTTGCCACTTCATAATAATAAACACAACGAATGAAACAAAATATGTCATTCTGTAACTTTTTTTCTAATTTTATTACTTTCATCAATAATCCCAGCAATATTACAGTGTCAGCACTACCATTCGAGTAAACATGCTGTTTTTGGTCATACTTTGACTGTCACGAGGCGAGCAAAATTGGGCGCTTTGATCAATTAAGCCGTGGCGAAAACTCCGCCCGTTTTCTTTCGTATGTCCAAAAAAGCAAAAAATTAAAATGCCTCAAACTCTTATTTTGGTAATTTTACAATCAATTGTATATTTTTTTCGGGAATGTGTGATGTATGTACATATTTTTAGAATGTAAGTCAAACTGAGCTGGACAAAATCTTGACATATTTCCTTTAAAAAGGGTTTAAAGATTTTCCCTAAATGTACATGTGTACCGTACAATACACATGTATGCCTTGTAGTGTAAAGAAAAGCTTGGTAAACTAATAAGTTGTTTGTTGTTTTTGTTTTTATTTTTTTTGTGTGTTTGTTTTATGGTCCTGCCTATTACCATCCCTGCTTCAACTTAGTTTCTGCTTTACAATGAAATCAACACCATGAATTTGATCAGGGTTTACTTGATTGTTAGCAATTTTCTTACACTACTGTTTGTTCATAATTTAGCTACATTTATTTCCCCTTTGTCATCATTGGTATTTCTCCATATTTTCCAACATTTTAATGGCAAAATCCTATATAGAGGCTGTGCCTGGGTTTACATAATAAACTTGATAAGAAATCCTTGAAATAAACTCTGGGGTACATTGCCTCGCAACTTCTAGAATCTAGCCCTTCGTGAATTAGTGTTTAAAAAAACCATGAATGCGTTAAATTGCTCTGCCATTTGCCAAAAATAAACACTTTTCTTTTTTAGTCACATTACTATAATGTTTTTCCCTCTCGATTGTCCTTCCAGGGTTCAAATCATGCTATCTCCTGGTAAAAAAATCACCCTGGGCTGTCACAGCAATTTTTATTGTCAGTAAGAGACAAAAGTTTAAGGGCCACACTTGATACTTTTAATATCCTCGTCCCATACCCCTATATTTTACACCAGAAGTGATCAAGAAAGCTATTTTTTCGTTCATTTACCCTGTAATCGTAGACTAAAGGATTGTTTCATTTGGAAGTTATAAGTGATAATGTGCCCCTTTTGTTAACCAATATTAATTTTTACACAGTACTCTATGGGGCTTACAAAAATCAATGTTTTTAACTGGTCCATCAAAATGGTTTGAAATATCCACGCAAAACTTTACAGATGGGGTTTTGGGGTGAAGACCATTCTATCAAGATGAAAACTTATAAACTTAAAAATCCCCTTTCACTAAGTCTATGTCCTGCCTCATTTGTTTGTGAATGGATTCGTCATTTTTTTTGTGTGTGGAATGGTCCATGACCTTCTCAATCTTAAGAACAAGAATTATATGCGATTTTTTTTTTATTTGCGTCACTCATTAAAAGTTTTTGACATTCTATCATGCTGAGAGGTTGTACATTTTCCGAGAAAACATTACGACTTTTAGTGTGGTGTGGAACTTGAGAGCAACATGTTGCATGATCTAGCTTAAAGAATTGTCATTCATAAGATTTAAAGGTGCAACGAGAAGATTTTTTGAGGCACCCATATATTGTGTCATCTGTAATTTCATATAGACTCAGAGATTCAATAGATTTCTTACCTTGTATTTGCTACAGAAATGTCTTAAAAAAATCGAGAAAAAAGGTGATTCCTGATTGCTTATATTTCAATGTAAACTATAGGCTGAATTTTGTATTATTAGCTCCTATACGAAATTAGTAATTTTCATTCACAATTTTGTACCAAAGGAACACTTCTCAGCTTAATCCCTTGAGATGGGGTTTATTATTGATGAAAGCTTTACATTCAAGGACAAAAAATTCAGTACTTTAAATTTTTAGGGACACCTGATGTGAAATTCTCTCGTTGCAAAACCTTTAATCTGTTCTTTGATGTGACCAGTACATATTGAACTGTGCATAAACGAACGTTTGTATGGCATGTATCATATAAAAAAGAGAGCATACTTAATGATCACAGTAACCTCTAGCTAACTTCCCAAAGCGAAAGTGCGTCGATCACTTGAATTATACAGATATAGTGAAACAAACGTCGTAACACAAAGCAAAGAGAAGTCCACTTAAAGTGGCACTGGAGGCAACATTTTCAGAAAATAATTAAAATTTGTTCAATTTGCTGGCACATAGTCTAGGCCATTGGAAGATTGGAGATATATTTAACACATATAAATAACATCTCCAACAATAGGGAGATTAATAAAGGCTAAAGCCATCCCAAGTAATTTGTAGGCTAACTTTTAAGTTTGCCAGGTGCAACTTTAATCAACAAACTGTCATTGATATTAAAAAACCACAAAGGTCATACACCGGTTTGTTTTTACAAGTTGCATGCCATGGGAATCACCTCCGCCATGTGTTTTCTTGTGTTACTCGCAATTTCCGTGTCGTCTGCTTAATTAATTTCGCCAGAGTCATTAATTATAAAATCGTTTTGTTTACCCATAGCGTCTGATTTGGGCTTATTAATTTCAGGGGAGTGCTATTTAATACTCTACAACCAGGCCAAAAATATGAAAGAAAAAAACGAAATTCAAGAGGGGGTGCCTATTTTCAAATGTGCCATGTCTCTTTAATCGTATAATTCTTGCATACCGTCTGCACATCGTCAGGCAACCCCGATGATCATAAGACATACATAATTACTGAATTAAAGCTGACTCAGATTTCCAGAATGAAGGGAGCCCTCAATTTCAAACAAATCATGTTTTTTACATGCACAATGCTTGTCCTCATATACTAATCACTGTGTGAATAGCTAAGCTCAAACAAGTCCTTTTTTTTTCCCCAATATAGAAAATCACAACTTTTGTTTAAAAAAAGAAGAAATTCTTTTTTGGGTTTGGTTTTTTCTTTTTATATAATACTATACAAATGGTTAACTGCATTAAAACGAAAATCTGATTCATCTCAAACTTTGGAATGGAGCATTTTAGGGGACATCTTTAATTTATAGTGAACTATTTATAAATAATACACAAAAATATTTATTTCCAAATCTTCTGAGCAATCCCTTTAACTTAAAGAGAGATCCTGACATTTAAATTTAAGATTTCAATTCTACCAAATTTTGAAGCTTTTGTCTGCTGTAACAAAACATACTCTTATTATGTGTCTACTCCACAATTTCTTTGACCTTTTACAATTCGTAGCTACACATCCCATCCAAATGTGAAAACTACCCTTGACAATATCATGAAGATACCCACATAAAGACATCAACATAACTACCGTTTCTTTACTGATATCATGAGTTCAGATGTGGCATTCACAGATAAAACAAATTCGAGTCGAGACTTTGCTTACCCACGCATGTACATATGCTGAAGACTACTGGCATCCACCATGTACTGTTTGTCGATTTGGAATGTCAATGCATAAGGTTCACACAAGGAGTTGTTGATATTTTACAAAAATGAAAACAAAAAAAACATAGCTATAATAAGGTGAAAAATTTGCCACGACGGCAAGGGGTAAGTTTTTTTTACCGGGAGTATACATTGATTACACCAGACAGTATCGCAGTTTCCTAACCGCAGACTTCTTTACCTCAAACTAGCAAAGGAAAGTACGCAAACAAACAAACAGAAAACAAAAACCAGACGATATCACTGATTCACGGATCTGAGGTCATATCCCTCACCTCAAGCTTCCCAATACTACAAAAGTTTATTTTCACATTACGTCTTTTTTGGTTGCTATCAGTCCTAGGTATGCGCCGGCAGTCAAAATTTTAACGAAAGTGAAAATTTTGAATATGAGCAATTTCAAACCTTCTTGACCTAAATAATTAGTAACAGAAGCCAAAGAGTAATCACACAGATTGTGAAATTTTCCAGCATTGAAATAAAGTTAATTTCACAACCCCCCCCTTTCCATAATAATGTCCACTTTGCATCAGGATATCGGTCTTTCCTCAAGTCTGACTTTTAAGACTGATGCCTGGGTTGATAGTCTGATGTCAACAAAACTATCAACGGGTCTACCACCTTTCTTACAGTATCTCTGATTGGCTCATTACGTGATATAACATGATATAACCTCATGAGTAACCAATCAAATTCAACCTTCAATATAACTGTGCACCTTCTAAGCTTTTCTTACCATGTCTCTGATTGGCTAAATATATCATAAACCTCCAATGACTAACCAATCAGATCAACTGTTTTTTCGTTTTTGTTTTGTTTTTTGTATAGCACAATAACATCAGATCATTGGAATCATTGTGCTTCAACTGGGCTGCTGCCAGTTAAAGGGGGGGGGGGGTGGCCAGATTTAAGTATAATAATAAAGTTTTCATGTTGATAGAATGGCCTTCACCTCAAAACCACAGCTATAAAGTTCAGCACCGATGTTCCAACCTGTTTTGAAGTAAGAGCTAAAAACGTGATTTTGTAATCCCCACAGAGTACTCTGTAAAATTAATATTGGTCTACCAAAATGGGGCACATTTTCGCTCAAAACATCCAAACCAAACATCCTTTTTTAGCCCTAAGATTTCACGGGATAAATGAGAAAACACGATCGGAACAAGCACCTTTGCATTATTCAATTTATTATGTCTATTTGGCAGTTCATGTTTTTGTCTTTTGTTTTATTTACTTTTGTTTTTCTTTGTTCATTCTTGAAGTTAATTTACAAAGTACAAGGCAACCCTGTAACTATAACATGATGTGATAGCAACGTGTGTTTATATGCGTGCTTACAAGTACGTAGAGTTGCACAGGGTGTCGTCAAATTTGATTAGGCAAAATTTTGTTGCATAGAAGCACAAATTATGATTGGCTGTTAAAAATGTCACTTCCCTGCAGACGTCAAATGAGTTACAATTTGCTCGCATGGCAGGAAAATGCATCGGTTCCGGTCAACAAGCTGTGGGATTTGTAAAGTGCACTTTGGAGCCTTGTCTTTACTGTCTTTGTAATGACTGGGGGTAATGACAGAGTTCTGGAAAGTTTGGTGAGGTCATTTGAAGACGGTTCAATTTTAATTTATTAAGAAATAAAGGGTGATGCAGTATCATTTATGGGGCGAATGTGTCCGAGGTGAAAACTAAATAATGGGCGAGGCGCAGTCCGAGCCCATTATTTTAAGTTTTTCGACTGAGGATACATTATGAGCCCATAAATAAAACTGCACACGCCTTTATTTCTATTCTGTTACCTAAAACCGTGTGATTAAATGAGAAATGATTGCACAGCAACCCATTATTGCAGAATCATGGGCATTCACTGAACCAATCAGAATGCAGCATTTTCATATGGGCACAGTAAAAGATCATGTACTAGAATTTTAAATATGGTCACTCTATCTGGCAGATTATCTGTGGCGATTTTTTACGTGGCTGTTGGAGTGCACCTGGCCCCATTGAAGAATGAACCGAAGACAGATATAAAGGAACGAAAACTAGAGAAAAAAAAAAGAAAGTGATAAAGAAGAAAAGTAACCAAAATGTAAAAAGCAAAATTGTGTAAACAAACAAAAATACCAAGAAAGCCCGACCCAGAAAAAATAATAAAATAACGATATTTACCAAACTCTTATTTAAAAAAAAAACAAACAAATTGGACAGAAAAAGAATGAAGAGACAAGTTAGGTATTAAAGGTGCTTGTTCTGATTATGTCTATTGTGTTCTCTACTTGATATGAGAGCCTGGCACTTGCCATATCCCCATTAATTACTGTTGGAAACAAACCTGCTGTTTTGATGGTTGAAGCATTAATGCATATTGCAAAGCCCTATTCAATACTGTCTAATATTGATGATTAACGCCCATTAAAATGGCGGGTTTTTTCATTAATAGTCGTGTCCACACGGAGGCTGAAATTCCGGAGTTTTCAAAACATCTGGGGTCAATCGGGGTTTTTGACCATGTGGACGCATTTGGGGTTTTACACTCAGGAGTTTTATCGAGGGTCTAGCGGGGGTTTTACCCCCTAAAAACGTGGGGTTAAGCTACAACCTCCGATACACCGCGGATTGGTTTTTGAGTGTCGTGCCGTGTGGACAGCGTCGGGGGATAGTGAGTGCGCAGGTGACCCTCGCAAGGTTAAAAAAAAACAAAAAAAAAAACATCTTTATTGACAAATTTCTGTGTTTTGGAATGGTCACACGGGAAAGTCCCAACTTCCGGTATGTTGACTTCCTGTCTACACTCTGATATGAGAAATGGGGGAGAATGGTCAGGGGGATGATTTCAGAGTTTTGGCAATCGTGTGGACACAATATGGATTGAAGTAAAATAATTGGATTAAATTTTCAACCTCCGGATTTTCAAACCTTTGGAATTTTGTGACCATGTGAACATGTCTAATATTTGGGAATGAAATGGATTGAGGGCTCAAATTCAGGACGTCAATGAAAAAGTATCGCCCTATGAAATAAATATGTTTTCACAAAATCGATACTACTTCCGGGTAGGACTTCCGAGGGGAGGGGAGTACTGATACTTGATAACTCCCCCGGGACTGGAACTGAGTCTAGCACACATTGTGGAACCCAAGATGTAGTTAGTAAACCACAGTTTTAAATCTGGTGGTTGTCCCCGCCAACCGGGGTGGCCGTATCACCTCACATTCGTAGCAATCCCCTTACTCCCTCCTTCCACTTCCTCTATTCAATGCATCCCCATCCTCACCCAACCTCCTAACTCTCCCCTCCACTTGCTTCCTCATGTCTCTTTGGTCGGCCCTCTTCCTCAAACACCCACCTCAACTCAAAAAGCCCTTTTTAAAACATTCTCCTCATCCTTCCTAGCACGTGCCCATACCATCTTACCCATTCGCCTTCGCCAGTCGGGCAGCCGCCTCTTCCAAACCCACATCTGCACAAATCCTCATCTTCTTCCTATCCATCATTTCACACCACACATTGCTCTCCCCATTGCTCTCTCTGCCCTTCTCAAAATCCCCATCTCATTTTGCACTCAGCACCATGTCTCACTCCCATACAGCAGCACTGATCTCACACAACTCCTATACACATACCCTTTCATCTTCAAAGGAAATATTCTCCCAAGTACACTCTCCACATTCTCTGAACTTCACCCACCCATACCTTACTCGGGCTG
This sequence comes from Ophioderma brevispina, assembly GCA_023653785.1. Lineage (NCBI taxonomy): Eukaryota > Metazoa > Echinodermata > Ophiuroidea > Amphilepidida > Ophiodermatidae > Ophioderma > Ophioderma brevispina. The sequence goes on along the minus strand of JAMKCH010056986.1, from coordinate 11,274 downwards.
TCACAGCCGCCTCACCTCCACACCGCCCGCACTAATTCCTGTCACCTAGGGTAATGTGAACTCCTTCACTGTTCCACACCTCATCACACAACTTTGCCACCTCCTTCCCCACTCCCTCAACTCCCTTCTTGCAATTTCCACACACAGTCCCTGCAAACTTGGGGTCACTCTCTTCATCTTTGTGCAACTCCCATGAATCCATTTCCCACATTTCTCACACAACACGAATTTGCCCTCACACCTCTTTCCACATTTTCCACATGGGTCCACCTGACTCACTAAACACCCCTCCCCACTCACCATCACTTTAGGCTTCCCAAGTTTACCTTCAGGCCCTTACTCTCAAATTCCTTCTTCCACTTCCAAACTTCTCCCTCAAACCCTCCATTGGTCCTCACACCCTTAAAACTAAATCATCATCATACAGATCTCACTCAGCAAACCTTCTTTCTTTTGCCCTCTCCGTAACCACATCAACCACAATTGCAAACACCAACGGCGACAGCACAGAACCCTGATGCACACCCACCTTCAACTCAACGCCTCAGACCACTCGCCCCTACTCTAACTCTTGTTTTTTGCTCCTTCTAGACAGACTCATCACCGCTCTACACACCACTTCTGTTATGCCCCTCTTCCTATTGCCCCCTCCATCACTTTTCCTCGTACTCTATCAAAAGGCCTTCTCCAGGTCCATAACAAGCCACATATACAGCTTTTCCCTTTTGCTCGATATTCCTCTTGCTCCCTCCTCAAAATGAACACTGCAACTATCGTTCCCTTCCTGGCATAAACCCAATTTGCATCTCATCCACTTTCACCATCCGAATTCTGTTCTCTAGTACCCTCTGCACAATTTTCATCGCCTTGCTCCAACATGATATTTTAATGAAAAATTGGGGTCTTACATGTAAATAAAAAAAACTTGGAGCAGTTGTTCCACAATTTACGATGTCCGACCCCAGTTTCTCAATAGTACAGGTCCCGTCAAGAGACCTGTACTATTTTGATATTTGCAGGCAAGTCGGCACTCACACAGCATTGTCAAACAGTTTTAGTTTTTCTTTGGGCTTTGTCATTCATGTTTGAAAATCTTTTAAAATATGTCAGTGCCTGGTAACCTTGAAATTGTTGTTTTAATTATTATACTTCAGTCTGAATTTAATGCAATATCATATTACTTACAACTAGGACAAAAAAATCTACGCACCCATCTGCCAGAGGCATCTGGACAATCAAACAATTTTTGTTTTTGTTCCTAATCACAACATACAGTATCTGTTGTATAATTCGTTTTTATTGCGATACTGCACTTTTACTGTTGTTATTTGTCAATATCTATGGGATAGTGACTCTGCTTTATTGGCTTTGAATAATCTCGGATACAATCCTTCGGTTCATTCATTTATAATCGGTAAATGTCATAACATCTTATGGTTTGATCATTGCATAAATTTGAATTTAGAAAAGCTAAACATTCTGGTGTGGCAGCACATGAATGGCAGTTTTTATTGGTCCCCCCCCCCCCTCAACTTTAGTTGGCAAAGGGGGACAATAGAAATGCCCCTGCGTCCGTGTGTGTGTGGCATGGGGTCGTGTTGCGTCCCCACCCAATTCTCTGGATCGAAGCAAGTGTGGGTGTCCCATCTTCGCCACATAGATTCATCTCAAGTAGGCTTGCTGGGAGGTAAGTGGGGTCTGTGACGTAGGTCAAAGGTCAAATATGGTCAAAAATAGGGGTCAGATTGGTCAAAATAGGGTTATTTGTTATAAACCTTGTAAACACGATATCTTATTATCTAAGCAAATATGGGTGTCCATCTTCGCACCAAAGATGTCACCCAAGTAGATGGTGAATATTTCGTAGGGGGCAGGTAGCATGGGTCAAAGGTCAAATATGGTCAAAAGTCGGGATCAAATTTGGTCAAAAATGGGATTCATTTATGCTATAATAAGCCTTGGGCAATTGCGGCCAAAAAAAAAAAGGATGATGAACTTGGTGGGTGTGGGGTCAACATTCGGTGCCAAAAAATTTGAAGGTCATTTCAAGTTCTCATGGGTCCTTCAAGGTAAAAATGGAATTAAATTGGCTATAACCCTTGTCAAATGTGGTAGGATGATGAAACTTTGTGAGTGTATTCAGCATTCACTGCCGAAAAAAAATTGAAGGTGTCCTTCAAGGTCATGTGTGGTCATTCCAGGTCAAACCACTAAGTAGTTGGTATGATGATGAACTTGTGTGGGTATGGTCAGTATTCTCAGTGTCAAAAAATTTGACGGTCAGTTCAAGGTCATGCAGGGGTCAATCAAGTTCAAATCACTAATATGTGGTAGAATGATGAAAACTTGGTGGGTGTGGTCAACATTCAGTGCCGAAAAATTTGAAGGTTCATTTCAAGTTCATGCAGGTGTCATTCAAGGTCAACTTGAATTAAATTGCTCATAATATTGCCCCTTTTCAATTGTGGTTAGGATGATGAAACTTGGTGGGGGTTGTCCAACATCAGTGCCGAAATCTTTGAAGGTCATTTCAAGGTCATGCCAGGTGGTCATTCAAGGTCAAATGGAATTAAATTGCTATACCCCTTGTAAATTGTGGTAGGAGATTAAATTTGGTGGGTGGGGTCAACAGTTCAGTGCCAAAGAAAATTTGAAGGTCATTTCAAGGGTCCATGCCGGGGGTCCTTCAAGGTCAAATAGAAATTAATTGCTATAGCCCTTGCCAATTGTGGTAGGATGATGAACTTTGGTGGGTGTGGTCAACCTTCAGTGCTGAAAAATTTGAAGGGGGTTTTTCCCCCCCCCCCATTTTTTCAAGTCTGCAGGGGGTGCTTCAAGGTCAAATGGCATTAAATTGCTATAGCCTTGTCACTTGTGGTAGGATGATGAAACTTGGTGGGTGTGGTCAACATTTCGTGGCTGAAAATTTAAAGGTCATTTCAAGGTCATGCAGGGTCTATTCGAGTCCAATGGGATAAAATTGCTAAACCCTTGCAAAATGTGGTAGGATGATGAAACTTGGGTGAGTGTATTCAGCCATCACTTCCAAAAAAATTGAAGGTCATTTCAAGGTCATGTGGGGTCATTCAAGGTCAAACCACTAAGTAGGTGTAGGGTGATGAAACGTGGTGGGTATGGTCGTATTCAACATGTCAAAACATTTGAAGCAGTCATTTCACGTCCTGCATGGGGCTCCAAGGTCATCACTAAGTATGTGGTAGGATGATGAAACTTGGTGGTGGTGGTCAACACATTCAGTGCCAAATATTTTGATGGTCATTTCAGGTCATTGGGGTCCTCGAGAGGTCAAATCCAATACATGGTATATGGTCATGAAACTGATCAATCATTGCCAAAAATTTTGAGGTCATTTCAAGGTCGTGGGATTATTAAAGGGCAACAACTCAACAGGTCATGAAACATTGTGGATGTGGTCAACCTTTCTAAACCGAAAATTGCGAGGCCATTTCCTGTCAGTAGGGTCATCATAAGGTCAAATAACGCAAATCGTTGTATGGCCAATGTAGTCAACATTGATGATAAAACCGGAAATTGCAACTGCTAGGCGCCAGCAGAAGCCTCAGTGGTTTGAGAACCACTTATTTCCATCACAATTCTCCCGTGATCTTAAAATTAATATTCCATCGCCTCCATTTACTATCGCGACAGGCGGGGACCTTTGTGGTTCGGGAACCAGCCTTGTTAAAATGCAAACAAATGAAAGGTTCAGGTCTTTGGCAGGCAATCAGTGCATATAGGAGTGTTCCAACGGGAACATACCAACTCACTCCATCACTCCCGTTGGTGTTTCCAGTAATGGTATTTAGTTTCCGGTAAAAAAAATAAGGCCCATTTGTGTGACATTTTGGTGTTCTGTGCTAATCATTTTTCTGTGAGGGTAGCATGTTATCATCAAAATGAGAGCGCATAGCAATTACATTACTCTTTAGTAGGAAATAATGACTTTCGATTCATGTGATAAAATAGGCCCCGGAAAGAATACCCTGGTGCGAAACGGTTAGGAGGCGTCTGTGACGCCAAAAATAGTGGTGGCCGCTGTTCCACAAGCTCTTATCATAAGTTACGATTGTAAGGTGATGTGAAAGCTTATATGCAAGTTTCATGTCTTATGTGATTTATGCATTAAAATATCAGAAGGTTTACGTCTGGTGGGAGTTTCTTTATCACATTTTTACATGGCTTTCAATGGGGCAATATTTTGGTACTGTACTGTGCCCCCTTCAGTGACTCCTACTACATTGAATCAACGTTTGACCTGTAAACAAGAATTCCCCTTGAGCTCTTTGTGAATCTGCATGTGCAAGCTGTTGAGTGTATGTCTGTTTTGGCATCATCTGCTGTTCGCTCATAGGATTACCGTACTGACCCTAGTATAGTCCCAAGGCTCGATTATAATCCCATCCACAGTTTTGGAAAGAATCTAAAGAATAGTAAGAACATCCTCCTCTTTTTTTTTTTGCTGGAAGGCAATAGATAAATGCAATTTTGTTTACAATCATTATGTTTTGGTAGTATCTTCGTTGATATTCTTTACAAATTAATTAGGGCTCATGTTTCAGTTCATTTACAGTCATTGTTGATCGCACCCACTCATTTGACACATTAAAAAATATCTAGAATAAGGTTAGTTCTGAAAGGCTCACAAGTTTCATGTTAGGGTTGAGATCCCCTTATAAATAATCCCCACCCCAATAACTTCAAGCTAATTTCAGGTTCACAACAGGTGGGACTATACTAGAGGCTCAGTACCGAGTGTGGTGTGCATGTGTAGGTGGAAAAAGTAATTAACCACTTCATTTTCTACATGAAGGACTCGATTAAGCTTAGCTGTTTCACACAGTGGATTAGTATGGTGGACGTATACATTATAAATAATGCAAAAACAACAATAATTTGTCCTGAAGACTGAGGCGCCATCCTCAAGGAAATCTCTGAGTCGGCCTTTAAACCCAAAAAAACACAACCCCCCTGATATACCACCACTCCGTGGGTCACAATGAACATAGTTTTTTAAGCCAAATCATCAACATGTGTAAGAATGTTGGTAGAGCCGAAGATCTTAAAGATTTGGAGCTTGTAATTTTTAATTGGTTTATTCTGTCATGGCGTGTGATGTACAAGTTGGAATTCTGTCACGTGATTGGTTGGTTAATTACGGCTCTTTCAAGTTACCCCGGAAGTGAAAGCTTATCTTTGAGTTCTCTTCTGATCGTGTCCCATACAGGGGTTCTCAAATATGATCCAGCCCAGAATGGGTACACACGTCTGGCTGCGTCGCCTGATTCCCCGCAAGTCCTTGTCTGTGCATTTTTGGAGTGAATGATGAAATCAACAAAAACACGGCTTGCATCAAATTACTCCCGAAATGATGGCTTTTAACATATACTCATCAAAAATTATATCCTGGCTGCTGCTGTATCTCAAGAAAATATCTTGAGATCAGAGGTCAAAAATGGCTTAAATACAAGAAAACTTCCAACACTGCCCCATAGACGGTCCATAATAATTTTCACGCCAGTTGCAGGAGTGTGTGTGCCAAATATTCAACTAGCTGCGACCAGACAAAATTGACCAATAAGAAAATACTATTTAAAATGCCAGTAGTGATCACTTTGTAAACTATAAGCCAACCACCACTCAGATTCAGAGTTCATTAAACCAAAAATAATTATCAAGCCAATCTGATACAAGAAAAAATGTGGGTAGATCAAGTAAATAGCTTGTTCAGCTCCTGCCTCCCTGATGCCTTGGCCACCCTTACAAAAACATGCATTCAAAGCAAATGTGAACAAAATTTGGAGTGTCAGAGACAAGAGGGGACAAGTGGAGACCAGAACACAAGTTGTAGAGGTAAAAGCCATTAATATTGGCTATAATTATGAGATGAGAATCATTTACATAATCTGTATATAAAAAGACTAGCAACTAGTGGGGTGAAAGAAATATATTATACAAATATATACTGATCATGAGTCTCTGGTTGAAACTATGGTCCCGAGGTGACTACTTAGTGCTATTTGCAGAGGCCTGAGACTCGAATAGAGTCAGTATATTTTTGTTTTATATACTTCATTACTAAAATTTCCCGTTAAACATTGAAAAAAAATACCTTTTGCATTTTCTTTCAATAATTTCAACGTCAACGATGATCTCTGGTGAATGAATGTGGTTGTCCAACATGCAATCCCCTACGCGTCAAATCGGACGCCCTACACGATCGCAGGAGGTTTAACGCGAATTAAACGCCGCAAAATACCTCTGATCCGTAGATGTACTCACAAGCCTTGTCTTTTAAAAATGCCTACTGTGCTAAAAAGAAGCACTTCTCTGAAGATGAGGTCCGGGTGTGCATGTAGTGGTGCATTTTGTACCAAATTGTGTATTATTTTAACCAGATGTTAGGTTGTGCTTGAAACCGTCACACCTTCAGACCATTTTTGGTGTGTGATTGTGCTATCGCACTCGCACGCCTCAAAAAACCAAGGTCTGAGTATTCAAAACATGAACTATTTACGGGTGGGCTTGTGTCTTTAGATGTATATTTATGGATGGCGCCGATTTGTCACCGCATAGTTTTGAACTCTTTTTATTCACGTGATAGTTTCAACCAATAAACAATCTTAAATTTATTAATGAAGTATATAACACACACGAATTAAAGGTATTAATTGACTGTGATACCATAACAATGCTGTTTATGTTTTCATAATGTTTATGCCTTTAATGACAGAATGATCTATTCAAAAAATAGTCTAATTGAACACATTCTGTAGTAGTGACACATAATAGGATTTGTTGCCCCATGCAATCAGTCCAAACAATCTCTGTATGTGGACAGGACAACAGTGAATGTTTGAATTTCTTGTATTATGTGGCACTTCAATCTGACAAGCCCAAATTAAAATTTGATGTTTTTGCAATCAAAATATCCAAAGAGTTCGGTGCATATTGTTGGTGCTGGGTTTTGGTGGTTTGATTTTCCTCAGTTCCTCTAAACCCTGACTTCCCATTTGAAGAGAAGCATCTTTTTAAATATGTGATTTTCCCCTTTCTCTCCATCTTTTGCACTGGTGGCCTCAAAAGCCAAGGGGATGAACATTTAGGCCTATGTAACTTGTCTGTCTGAGAAAGTAAGTGAACGGTGAGTATCCTTCAGTAATACCCATAAGCTAGGCCAGCTGCGTGTCTCGCACATCACAGGCAGTCTGACCATTTGGTGTTTGTTGCACACAAATGGTGGGCCAAATAATACCCTTTCACTTTTTATAATATAAACCATTATTCAAGATGTAACTTTTCTAGAAATTTCTGGCTTTTTGGCCATAAATAAAAAAAACATCATAAATGTTAAAAAAAACAATTGTGTTTTCAATTTCTAGATCAAAGTGTTAATGATTAAGGTAAACTGCATGCAAAACCAAGTTTTAAGTACCCATTTATTTTAGAGAAGGGGTCTTTTCCCTAAAATTGCATAGACTATATGTTTCCCCAGAACTTGACCGGATGCTACTATAAATTTTGGCCTTTCCGGTCAGTTCACATTGTTGGATTTTCAGGAAATGGGACTAACTCCTGTTACAATCTTAAATTATTTTTGTTGCGGCCTGATTCACTTAATTTATCTTGCAAAATTTTTGGCCCATTTTCACATTTGTTAAAGTTCAGCAACATGTAGGGTTTGAGTAGGTAACGAGGCATACAAGCTCTCACCATCCATACACTGGAACATGCAGTCATTCCAATAGATGAACATAAATACTGACACGTCTGGCCAAGGAGATCGAACTCTTGTTTGGGCAACCGAGCAACTAAAGCACTGAATACAGAATAGGGAAGGCTTATATTCAGTGAATTTTAGATCGGTTTAGAAATGAAGTGGTCCTACAAAACATCACACATGTTAGCGACGATCACCACCCACAATACCTCAAGTTGACACGTGCATATGACCTTTCACTGGAAATCATGCCCGTGATATCGGTGGCATTTTCCAGAAAACGCAGGTCAATAAAACTTTGGCACTATTCACCTATTCACTCCGGGCTATTTTTTTCAAATGATTCTGTGTACTTCAATCAAAACCCACTGGCTGGTATTGTCTCAAAGGAGTCCTAACTTTTGACCCAGGTTTAAACCAGGATTAGTCCTACATGAGTGGCATTTTTTCCCTTTACATACTCTGAAAGTGTGAAAACTGGTGTGAGAAAATTCCTCATTCCATGAGGAATTTTCCTCGCCTGTTACAGCAAACCTCGAGTATGTTGAAAGTGGAAAAGGTCCACTCATGGTAGGACTAACCTTGGTTTTCCAGTGGCATAGCACAGGTAGGGGCAAAGGGGGCAGAATGCCCCCTCTGAAAAAAAAAATCTGAGGGGAAATCGGGAAATAAACCGACGATATCATGTTAAATCAGCCTTTTCAGATTCTTGCCCTGCGACCGGAAATATTTTTGCTTGTATCGGGACATTTGTTGCACCTACCGGAAAATTGCGCCCTTGGAACCACAGGGCTGGGCTACGTGCCTGCCTGGTTTAAAACCCTAAAAGGGGGGGTGGAATTTTGACAAGAAGTCCACTTTTCCATTATAATAATCATGCCTTTTAATGCTTTTTAATCATGGCATTTTTGATTTCCGTCTCATAAGTGACTATACAATGTTATGAACTAAAGACCTATCCAATGATCTTTCAAAAGAGTCAAATATTTGAAATTCAACAGGAATAGCTTAAAAATGAAGGTTTAAGTCCGGTAGAATTCTTGTTTATTTTCCTACCACTGAGAATGACAGAAAAGGAAGAAAAACAGCAGTTGCAATTGCGTGTTGTAGTCAGTTGTCCATACGGACAGTAATGACTAAAATGTCTGATTTTTCCTTTTTAGTTGTTTCAAGACTTGTCACTTGCAGGGTATGTTTAGATTTACATCTACTTGTTACAAAAATCAAAAGTCTTCATTTTGATGATTTTTCTCGATTTTCCTGATTTTAGCAAATCACTGATAGTGCCTTTAAGTACTTTGGTACAGAATGTCCATGTTTTACTTTTATTTGAGTTAAAATTGATGTTGCTACAGTAAAAAAGAAGTAAAATTAAAAGGGGTGTTTTTCTTTTTCCATGATGGCACGTAACGGATCAACACCTGATGGGAGTCTGTTGTGATTCAACTCTTCTCACACCAGACACAAGACCCACAAGGAGGAAAGATAGGGTTGGAAAAGATAAACAGCATCTCTGACACTCTGATCATTGCATATCACAGAGCCTGTCTGAGACCCCTCCAAAAAGGTTTAATCTCATGAATTTTGGGGAAATGTTAACGGTGCAAGTACTTTTATACTGGGTTTCATAATAAGGCTGTGTAAATATGCCTTATAAAACCCCCTATATAACCCCCACCACCCCCCCCCCCCCCCCCAAAAAAAAAGCATTGCCAAGATTGATGCACGACATGAAGGCATGTGTGGTCTATGGAAAGTGCAGGACCGTGATCAATGGAACTGTTACAATCGTGAGTTCGATCCCCATTGTGCCCACATTGTTTGATGTCCTTGGCACGACACTTTAAGGTCCCCGTTGCACAAATTTAGACCAGTCCTAAAGTTAGACCTGTCTAAGTGTAATTTTGTCCCACCAGAAAGAACATTTTTCCTTTACAACTGAATGTGAGGTTTTTTGTATTTATTTGAAATTTGCACTTTAATATCTATTCAAATTTGCCATTTCTTTACGAGTAAAGTGTGAAACATCAATTTTGGACAAACCGTAATTTTGACTTAGACCAGGTCAAACATTAAACCTTGTCTAACTTTTGTGTGCATACGGACAGTTATTTACATTTTCTTCACAAAGTCAAGCAAATATTTAAAGATTAAAAGCAATTTCATTCAAAATAAATACAAAATACCACCATCCCCCATTGTCCAATGGAAAGAACAAGGCCTTTTCCTGGTGGGATCTGAATTACAACTTAGACCGGGTTTTGTTCTAACTCTATGTGCATATGGACCTTAGTCTCAATTGCTTCTTTGACCCAAGCAATAATTGGGTAGCTGTATGGGGGATATTAACCATCTAGTTGTGCGCCTAGCCAAGCAGCCACTTAGATGAAGCGAAATGATTGTGACGATTTCCTTAAGGTAGCGGTAATAATAATTGGCATTGTTGCCTTGACACCCTGTAGGGTGGAGTTATGTCCTGTTTATAATCACATAATTCGGGTAGGCCATTCGCCTAATTTGTTTTCTTGCCGTTGTCCTCCTCCTTCTTTTGTTACAAACGTAACTCCCCGCTTAGGCTTTGACCTCTAATAACCAAATCGCTCTGAGTAATGACCTTTACGCAAGCTAATGCGTGTGCCTTTTATTTTGGGGTCCAAGGGGAACCTTAGTGTTGTATACAATTAAATGGGGTCAAACAGCAATCTAAATTGTATCATCAAGGTAAACCATCATGAAAATGTGAAAAAAAGCTAATTGTGACGCTTGTCATAGGGAACCTATGGTTTGGAGGCAAAGGTTCCAAATGCTTCGAAATGTGACATTTTAAATCTTAGTCTTGTGCCTACAAATTGCATACAATCATCTCTGCTGTATGTCATATGAATGAGCTATATTGGAGTGTGCTCTGTTTGTGGTCAAATGTCACCTGGGGTCAAACCGGGGTCAAACGATTACGAAGTGTAGAAAATTGAAAACAGGATTAAATGGCAAATGCTGACTGGTGCAACTTGCAGATTACATGAAAAATTAAAAAAGTATTATTAATGTGACCCTCTTTAGACAACCCACTCTTAGGGGTCAAGGTCACAAATGCCGTAACTTCGTGCTCCTTGGAATACACAATTCTCTAGTTATTATATATTATGGTGGGCTTACAATACACCTACCGTACACCCTACACAACAACTTCACTGCACGTAAGCTAGACTGAAAATGCCCTAAGTCCAACAAGATGTGATGACATCAACACACACATGTGGTATGAAAATAAGCCTCTCTTGACATATTCTGTCCATACCAAAACAATCCCTACACACTTGAACTGAAATCACGATCCTTATTATGCAAGATTCAGTTCAATTCGAAACATAACATTAACAGGAAGAATGAATCGCGCGTATTATATCGCAAGTCCGTAAAACCGCTTTCCCACACCACGCACTCATGGTTGTTACGCAAGCACTCCACATCGTCACTGTTTGTTGCGCAAGCACACGCAAATACAAATTTGTGCATCACACTTATGTTATCAATGT
>JAMKCH010056983.1:0-33241 GCA_023653785.1 Ophioderma brevispina | reverse complement strand
CTGTTATCAGAAAATGGTAGGTGTGTCATATAGGATAATAAGACTTCTTCTATAGTAGATTTCAAATATGAGACCTCATTAAAAGTTTTAGGTCTGACATTCACCGTAAGAGGAATTACTTTAAATGGCCACAGGTAAAAAGTTTGGTACTCATATAATGTATAGTAATGTAGCTAGTTTATTTTCACATCTGAGACCACTTGGATGTTTCAAGTGAAGTATCAGGCTGAAAAACGCCAAGCAATTTTATTTCATTAAACGTTGTTATTTGAACATAACTTAAAACCTTTGACACTGCAATATCATTCCTTATCACAGGATTGGAGAACTAATGCATTCATATATCCAATGCATACATAACACAGTTTTTATTGGCCATCAAAAATGGGTCAATCTTGTATTAAGAGATTATTCGCAAAGCGGATTTGACAACCCGGCCAACCATGCTAGTCCAAATCATTAACAGACACTGTAGAACTGACTCTCACTTTTTCCACTAACCGATTCTGTACAGTAACTTTGTACCATAACACAATATGTTTTTTTGCAATGGCAACAACCCTATCAATATCCCCCTATGTCAATATGCAAAAAGTCTGACTTAATTTGAATTCTACTATACTCTAGGTGAAAAGGATTGGTAATCCGCCAGAGAGGGTATAACGTCTGGCTTCTTCACGAATTCCGCAAGGTCCTTTGTTTGTGCATTGTTGCTGCAGCAGTTGCTGACCAATATATTTCATTGTCTGTGGTGCTATTTTTATTCCACAACCCAGTAGTGTCCTGATCTGCTTCCAGTAGCCCAACTTCTGAGGAACCTTAGCTCGCGGCCAATTCTGGTTCTTCAATTTGTTGAGGCAATCGCCATTCAGCCGCATGAGGTCAGCTCCCAGGTGGGAGAATTGCTCACCAGGTTCAATAGCAATAGTGATTACTTGGTTGATGGCAGTATCTTCTTTCCACAGCGGACTCTTCCCCTCCTAGAGACTGTTGCAAGAGTTTGGACTTTGCTTACGAAGCTCTCTCTGGATTTGAGGTCGTTGGCAGCAGGTATCTGTCCAGACATAGGTGCTTCACAATAGCTACTTGGGCATCTACGCTCTTCATGCTCGCTAAACGCTTACGACGGATGTCTGTGGGCAAATCCTGCTAGTGTATAAGTTTTCCGTTGGTGTTGGATTGAGGCATCCTGTGATAAGCCGGCAGGAGGCAATTTAAGCTGATCAAGCTTCTTGGCATGGGTTGATCTTTCACATACAACAGGGCATGCATACTTCTGCACATGAGTAAGCACAAGCGGCCAATGCCGTCAATCTTAGGGTAAGTGGGCGGGCACCCCCCATCTTGTTGCCAGTGAGTTTTGTTTTCAAGATGTTATTATGCGTGAACACTTTACTCTTCGTCTTCCCTCTCATTTGGGGTCTTATAAGAGAGTGCGGGTCCAAGGTAACTCATAGGTAGACAAGGTCGCGTGTGCGGACGCACGGACATGCTTCAGTCCAGGGCACAGTGTTCCAGACACCATAAATGTACGCTTAAGCCTGACGTTTGGCTTCAACATCAACACGGTGCTAGTTGGAAAACACACACCTTTTCTTTAAATGGATTTGCACGTAGGTGGTTTTTCCTCATAATAAGGAGTGTCTCTCATCCAAAATTTGGAGAGTCTCTCTTCAACACCTGTGAAGTCGGCATCTGGTGCGCTAAGTTCAGATGCATAATAAAACGACGGGTTCCCGCACTCCTAGGTTGGTCGTGGTATTAGATGTTGAACAGGAGAGCGTGCAGAATGCTCCATGTGATAGACCATTTCTTGAGCTACGCCATCGCTCTTCTCGTTCCTAGCTGAACAAAGAACATCGGTTGCCAGCAATCTCGGATAAGCTCTAGTCAAGCGGATGGCCTGAGTAATTTCCAGAACTTGTGGATAGGCATCTTGAATTCAACAGTGTCGTACGCTGCTGACTTTAGGTCGACGAACACAGCTCCGGTAACCATACCCTTCTCGAAACCATCCTCAATGTGTTGAGGAGGTGAGTAATTGGATGTTGTTGAATGAGCCTGGCCGGAAACCTGTGTCTGGTATGAGGTGTGTCTATCACAGTGCGACACGATTGAGCAATAGAGACGTTCAAAGAGCTGTAGGTATTGGTGGAGGAGTGATATAGGTGGGTAGACTCTTGGGATTGGATGGATCTTTCCCAGGCTTTAGGAGTGCATAAAATGTGCTTTCCTCCAGAATCTTTGGGAACCTGTGGGAAAATAAAGGCAGCAATTGTAGAGTCACAGAAGGCCATCCTGTGCTACGGGGCCGAGATTTTTCAGCGATCAGTTGAGAGTTGTAAAGGGCCTACTGCTTTCCTGCGTTGAAGCTTAGCACTAACCGGATTTCCAATTCGTCATGTTGAGAGGGCGAGTGAAACCAGGGTCACCATATCCCTCTTACGGTATAGTTTGATATTCTTGGGTTTCTTGCTGCTACTTGCCATTAAAAAGCAGTTGGTGGGCCAACTTGTTGGTGTGTTGTGTGACATTTGGCTGCTCTTTGCGGAGGTTCTGTTGGATCCTCTTGGAGTTTTCGGATGGTAGACCATGTCTTGCTGTTATGGGTCATCAGTGGATTCAATTAAAGTATGCCCGGCTTTGATCGTGTCCTGGGAGATCCTCTCAGAAATCTTCATCACCTTTAGCAGTGTCAGCCGAAAAAGGATCCTAGCGTTTCAATCATGGTGATATGCTCTTGATATTCTCTGGCACATTCCTTGGAAAGGACTGGTATATATTCCGTCCAGTTACGGCCTATGGGAGGGAAATCTCCGAGCAGTCTTGTTCACTAGTGGGCAATTTGTCATAGTTATGAAGCAATCCTCTTCACGTTCTGATCCAAGGTCATCAGTGAATCCTTGCCAGTCTGCTTTTCTGTAGTTAAAGGAGTAAAGGCACTTTATTTGGTCTAACTGCAGCTTGGACTTGGATACCGATTGGGGGGTCGATGTTGATGTTAGTTGGACAGGATCCAGAACAATCTTGCTGCACAGGTTAGAGATGTTATTACTAACAATAGCTAGATCAGCGTTGTAACCTCTTCCAAACGGGCGCTATGAAATGATGGCGGCAGTTTAGGGTCGTGAAGGGGACGTAGATGTTGACTGTCTATACATTCTTCGACAGCTTGTCCGGCTTGTTAGTTTCCATTGTAGCCCCCATTGGGTTCTGTGGCTGTTGAAATCGCCAATGAAGACGAAAGTGAGGTTTGGTGGATGGAATGCCCATATAAGGCTGAGTTGAGGGTGTTGAGTCTACTGATTGGAGGGTTGTTAGACGGATGTAACTTGACAAGAGTAAGCTCAATGGGGGTTTTTTTGGGGTTTTTGGGACTGCGATATTGTTGTCATCGGACATTGAGGTTGCTTCTACTGTGGTGCCTGTTATCACATATATAGCACTTCAATATTGTCGATGTGGTATTTCGATGACAAGGACCATCCTGGTATGGTTGGGGGGGGTTATCGATTCCCTCGGGGGTTTCCTGCAGAAATAGGCACATCGCATTGGAGATGTTACACAAACAGCAATGATGTTACTTTGGGCATTGGAAAAACCCTCTACATTCAATGACGACGCTATAGTCAAGGCAGACCTTAGAAAAGGCCTGCCGCTGAGATCTAGACATGTATGGGGTTATACTTAAGAAATGATGTTAGGGGAAAAACAGTTAGTAGAAAACAGAGAGGCTTATAATAGTCTAGATTATTTTGCTCAACGGTGATTGTATGGTCAATTAAGTGATAATTATTTGTTTCTTCTCAATTATGAAAATTATGCTCTTCTGAATTATTATAGACCTCAGTTTTGAAGAAGAAATCTCACTTACAACCGTATTTTTCAAATCCTGTGAGCAATGGGAAATTTTAAAGTATAACGAACATTTTCTCATGGTGGCATGTTGATGAAATTTAATTTTGCCGTGTGCTGTTTGTGAGACCCGGACTTCCAGAGGAGACAGAAGTGAAACAATTCGACGAAGGAGATATTAACCTCAAAATGCCAATATGAATTACTTTAATGAATCACATGAAAAGCCATCAACAAAGGCATGGCGATAATTCTGACATTGCTAGCCGCGGACCGTCAGGTTTAGCAAAGACGAGGAACTCAATCACAATAGATTTGGCGAATCAGCGGATATAACCCGAAGAGAGGCAGATTCAACACCTAAAATGAATCGGTAAGTGATAACTAAAATTTGGCATAGGTGTAAAAAAGTGTAAGTAAATTCGCAATCAAATTTGAAACCATGCAATAGGCTAAAAGTGGTGAAATGAATGACCGAGGCAGATGACCAAGACACGGTGTTGTTAAGGGTGACATGTTCTCCACTCACTCAATTATTTTGAAGTTTTTTGGATTTTTAAACATTTGTTAGAGGAATGCGTTCCTTGCACTCGCCTTCTATTTTGCAAAAATCCTTTTTGTTGCAGTATTCCTTAATTTTTACAAAAGCAAGGGAAAAAAAAAATGGAATTCCAATAATTGCTAAATTGAAGGGGGAAAACACGAACGTATTTACATGCTCAGAGATCGAGAGAGAGATAGAGAGATCGAGAGAGAGATGGAGATCGAAAGAAGAGAGAGATAGATAGCTAGAGAGAGGAGAGGAGTACTCTATTTAAAATGGGATTACAGGTATGGCAAATGAGATGCACCAAATAGTATGACGTCATGAACATACTTTCCTATTGCGACAATGTTAGGGTTAGTTTTGCATCAATGCAACTGTGGGCTTATTTTGGGGTATGGATAGCTTGTGGAGTGTATAAATAGCTCTGCACACGAGTGGACTTGGGTTCCCAAGTTGATCTACATAGTTGTAGATCTTAGCAGTATATTAACAACCGGATCTTAGCAGTATATTAACACCGGAATTTATAGTTAATGGTTCCATTTTGTGGTCCCAAAAAGGGGAATTTGGGACAGACAGATGGTGGAGGAATTAGCTATCCTTTTATTTGCTAAAGTTGTTGTTGTCAAAAAGACAGTCGGCTTGAGCTGTTAGCTGCTGGAAACACATTTAGTGTCGTTCTTGGCACACAGCGCCGGCAATTGTTCAATCTAGACAAACCTTGGCAAATCTTCATTGCGCTAGGGATGGTATCAACCACATCATAATCGGCTGGGCGTGGGAAAAAACTCCACGTACACACATTGTCAGATAGCGTTGATTCGGATTTTTGTACATTGCGGTTAACATGGAGATGCGCAAAATATTTGGCCTATTCGTAACGATTTACGCACCAAAAAAATTCCTAACTTAAATTGGTAGCTGACTAGTACGAGTTTATAATATAAGTTTGATGTTGGAAAAAAAAAAAAAAATAAAAAAAAAAGACGAAAAAACGTTATGAAAAATTACGATCCATACAAGGCCATTTGCTTACCTTATCAGCGGGTTCAATTCTCGATGGCTGCTGTCAAGTCATTGCCACACGCCAGGCTTCAAAAAATAGTGAGCGCTAAGGGGTCTTTTTTGTAGGAACCCGTTTCGAACATCCGAGCGACCACCTGATTCGGGGATTTCAGGATATCCAAGGTACCGCGAACCGTTTTTTTCAGTCATTGTTCATGCTAATCGCAGAGCCTTTTAACACAGCGTTTGGCTTGCTAGGAGTTCCCATGACGTAGCGCATGTCTAAGAATAGCCGGCCAATTAGCCATGCGGATACGGAATAGGTGGCGCTGTGTCTCAACAGTAGAGATGCTATGGGAGCATTAATGGGGGTGTGACAGCCTTTATATTCAGGACTACTTCGTAAAAAAATAAACTAAAATTGTCCAGTTTGTGTCTTAATTGCTTAGGTGTTAGGTATATCAACCACTTATATTAATCTCTGGTGCGAAAAACAGACACGAAACCATTTTTAAAAGTGTCTTGAAAGATTGACATTTACAGAATGACTTTATTACTAATAATTTGTAAGGTTTTTTCTTTTGTTTGTTTTGTATCCAGACTTTTATTAGTAAACAAGGCCACTTAGAGAGGTCTTTTTACAAACATTTCCAATACAACAGTTGTAAATAAAATGGACTTTGAAAAAAAATAGGGGGCGCGATTGTTTTATATTTTAAAGAAATCGGCGGAACCCCAACAGACTTGTAATAGTGGACGGTACAAAAAGATACAATGTTGAAATATGGCTGTGAAAGCGAATTCTCGGTGAAATAAACCAATTTTAATTTTGGACAAATCAATTTCACCCCGGAGAAGGCCCCCCATGTAGACGAGTTTGCTATATTAGAAATTGTACTATTTGAATGTTGGTGGCTTTTCTAAATTGTTATTCGAAAAATTTGATATTTCACCGACCAAACCCCCTCCCAAATAATTGTATTGTTTTAAAATTAAAATCGTTTGGCACTAGTCTCATTGTGGTGATAAATGGTATTTTGAATTACCCCCACGGTCGACCGTAACGCCTTGTGAAGTGCGAAAAAACATGGTTTACGCAACTGATGAAGCTAATTTACTGTTATGCGTTCGTTATTGAATTGCAGGAACTGTATTTAGCCGCTACTTACGTTATGATGCCAAATTTAAAACAGATTAACAAATTCAAAACCGATATGAAGAGCCTCAGGTAAGTTTAAAATTTTGCCCTAAATCTGTTTCAATATGTGTCATTTAAGAACTTTGTGTTCTAACTAAAAATATGAATTAGGGCTGGGTGGGGTTACGGGAGCTTTCCCATGTCCGAGGCCATTCCCCGCTCCAACCCCGCTTTCTGTCTTCCCGCAAAAAAAAGTTGGCAAAAGAAATCAAGAAATCACCGAATCCTTGTGTAGGTTTTTTATTATGCAAATACCCATTACTGGTTAGAAAGTTTGAACAAATTATCAGCCCTTCAAACATCAAAACAAAGGGGGACGAGGTTGTGGATCACGAAAATGCCCCTTTAAACGACTTTATACTGCTGTAAAATATTCCTTTTTGTCCAGCTTCTTTGTCAAATATGACAACTGAGAAGCTTGAGTATCAAGCCCTGGTGCCACACTTGTGTCATAGGTGCAGTTAAGGTCCACCAAGATGACCCCTGCCTTACGACGCTTTCCAAAGCTCTCCTCAATATCATTTGTGAGTTTTACAATGTGAGAAACAGTGATCGGCGCCGCGAAATCCTGCTGTTCTTCAGCAGATGAAGGATTCGCGACTGGCTCCAGCCGGGCCAGGATCATCTCTCAAGGAGGTTGAAGGAACCACACAGTAGTGATATTGGCGGTAGTTATTAGGGTTATCGACAGGCTGTTTGGTTTTTGGGGGTCGATGATAGTAGGCCATTCTTCCGATCTTGGGTAAGGACTGGTGGTAAGGCAAATGGGAGAACCTCTGGAGCCATTCAAGACATCGTGGTCCGCAGTGCATCAGGAACTCCGATGGTATATTATCAGGCCCCTGGGCTTCCACTCTTAGTTGGCTGATAGCCGAGATAGATAAGCTCCTGTTAGTGAAAAGGGTGTTGAAAGTGACCCGTCCACGCAAGGGGCCGACGAAGTTTGGGTAACTCTTTTTAACAGAGCGAGTTGATCTTTATTCAACATGGTCATATCGTTTGAAACTGGACGACCAGCATGCGGATGTTCTTCGTTACTATCTTAATAAAGAGTTTAGATAGGATGTTTAAGAATTTTCCAGGTTGGGAGGACGTTGGTGGATGGATGGTTGGGACTTCTGAATCCACTAGGTTCTCAAACTGGTCCAGGTCTGCCTTGCGGAAGTTCACCTTTCACGGCTTTGTTGGTACAGATTTGGCAAGGCTGTTCCCTGTAGCGATCCGTGATGGTCTATGTTGCTTTGAAAACGGTCGAGAACAATACGGTGAACAGAAATGGTATCTGTATTTAACAAATTGCAAGGTCAGATTTGAGGGTATTGTGTCCCACATTCCACAGAAGAAAATGTGTGGTGGCTTGGGTCGTGCAAGATTTGTACGCCAGATTGGAAGCCCAGCCTCTAGGGTGGACCGGTCAGGTTGGTATTTCTGCCAGAGTGGAATGCTATGACTATTGAAGTCATCAGCGTAGATGCAAAGCGCACCATCTACAATTTGAGTCGTTGCACATTCCAGGGTGGAATCTGCAAGTGCGAGGTTGCAATATAGGGTTTTCCAATGGGCTGTATTTCTGACAAAGGCAATCCATGGGGTAGCGCTCTCGGCTGGTGTGCAGCTAGGCCAAATTTTCAGGAGGCCCAAAAAGTGAAAGATGTTCAATGATGTTGATCTTGCCCTAGTGAGTCCTTCAACATTCAGTTCCAGCACATAGATGCCATTTGACGGACATCGATGATGCATGCCATATAGAGGCACGTGTGTCCAAAATTGACATCAGGTTTATCCCTGACGGGGCATGATGAGAGTACAGTGAGTTAAAAGACAACAGGGATGTTAGCGCAGCCCTCAGGTTGATTATGATTCGCCTGATCGAAATCAGTTTCCGAGGCTCACCACGAGGAGGGTTGATATCTTGAACCCCACTAAAAGCGGAGGAGGATCTTGTATCCCCACGGTCAATAAGACGGTGTTGAACACATCGCCCTAGATCAATCACACAATTGTCCCATGTGGTTCCAGTTAGAGGCGAGC
The DNA here is from genome assembly GCA_023653785.1 of Ophioderma brevispina. Classification (NCBI taxonomy): domain Eukaryota; kingdom Metazoa; phylum Echinodermata; class Ophiuroidea; order Amphilepidida; family Ophiodermatidae; genus Ophioderma; species Ophioderma brevispina. The sequence continues at coordinate 24,605 of JAMKCH010056983.1, read as the reverse complement.
GACAACTACCGTAGAATTCGGCTGTTGATATGTCGTAACCAAGCTGCTCACAGTGCCGATCACCCGTTCAAGGTGCAACCTGACTAAATATGGTTTGGCCAAACTATGATTCAGAAAGACGCGCTTGCTAAATGGAAGGCAGGTGACGCGTCTACGATTCGGCACAACCTCACGAACTGTTTAATCTGATAAGAGTCGGCCTGCCTGCCTGCCTCCAACCCTTCGTCATAATCATGGGGAAAGAGCTAAAAGGAACCACAACGACCCCCTTGACTGTTGAACGATCTATCTGCCGCCCCCATAATTGCCAATTGTTATCATATTCTCCTCAAGTGGCCCTTCCGATTATAATCCTATTCAGAATTTCTCGCTCGGAAAATTCTCAGTTCTTGCTTGTTTCTGTCTTGGATTTTGGTCGGGACCCATGCAAAAAAGAGGGACTAGCTGCAAATGTAATCAAATTCAAATTATACTCGATGCGCGCTGATATAGGGACAACCTGGACGGTTTTTCTACGGGTGAGAGCTATTTTTGAAAGGGCACCACAGCAATTAAAACTTTTGGGGGTGGTTAGACTCCTAGTCCACGCGTTCTTAACTGTGTGTCTACGGTCATATACAATGTGCATTGGTCAAACACAGAGGGTCACTGGTAAAAAGTATGTAGGTTATATGTGACATACGACCTGTATGAGGCAGGTGCGCTATTGAATCCTAAATATGGTAACATTTTTTTTGCCGCTCTCCCTACAGGTGATTTGGGCCTCATTATTACTTCCATACTTTCCCAAACTAATGCTACTAATACAATTCCATACCACTCAAAGATGGTCCAACTGTTCTAAAGTCACGTGGATGAAAGAATTTAAAATAAAACCTTGGCCTAAACACAAAAAAGGCAAACCACAATTCTGTTATTAAACGTCGCCTAAAAATTGGGAAATTATTTGTCGTATGTTCATTTAGGAACAATGTAGATAGGAGCACACAGTATGAAACATATACTACCGTTTATATGCCAGATAGGATTTAATTATTTTTCCCATCCTTACTTACTCAGTTCATAATTCTAAATATCATTAATTATTCTAAATGCCATATTCTTAAACAGCTTACAATCAAAACTTTAAACATGTTTAAACATTTTAAAAAGATAGCGTTTGAATGATTTATAAATCAATTTTATAAACTACAACTTCATCAGAAAATTACAGTAACAAAATTAAGTTTTGTACTTGCCCCTTTTCCTTTCAGTCCCTTTCTATTGTGAGCCATCGAAGCGACTTCTTGGATAGCTTCAATGCTTCTTCCCTATTTTAACCCTAAGGTATGACCCAAAACTTTCCCCAGCTCCTATATCAGCGCGAATCGATTATAATCCGTTCTAGTCCCAACTGGGTGTACAAAATTCAGTTTGTGATTGCGGGGGGGACTTTGTTCAATGATACAAATAGAAAAAATTAACCTAAACTATCAGCAAAATAAACCCAAGTGGTGTAACCTCTTTCTTGCAGGGGTCAAGTGGGTCCATTTTTCTATGGGCTATTTTAAATGGTGTATCTTTTTTTCAGTATTGAGAAAGTCCCGTAATGGATCTAATCTCACTGCCAATTACCCTTCATCTTCATCTCAATCATTTTTTATTTTTCTCATAGAGAGGCCTACAGCAAAAACAATATGATCACATAATTATGGAAATAATGCAGTACAGTGAAAAATTGTTACAATCTTAACAAAAATATTGTGCATACAAGTAAGACGTTTATAATACATTATAAGTGGGAATTTCAAAAGAGTAATATACTGGGTTACTAGTGGAAAATATATTTAAAATAGCACAGTAACCTTTCTTGGATGTCTTATTACTGGCTGGTTGGGCCGTTAGTTCCTATATTTTCACTGAAACTAGTAAAAAAAAAAAAAAAAAAAAAAAAAAAAAAAAAAAAAAAAAAAAAAAATAAGTTCACCAAAGTTGGTCCAATTGGGGCGGTCTATTTTAAAAAACTGAAAATTGGTCCCGTTAGGGTCACTTTCAGAACCCCTGGAACGAGCATGGGTGCTCAATGAAAATCCAAGACGGCCCCCGGTTCAAATTTATGTCAAATTTTCCATCCTTTATTTTTCACACTGGGCAGTCTTGGGAAGTAAAGCTAATGCATAACGATGTACATTAACTCTTATTTAACGAAAACAACAACTATATAAAACCACCGGACAACAGCCGGAACAGTGTAAATGCAATATACGTTTACACTTTTATGTGTTCGTACATAGAGTTTTCAATATTCTTCAGTGTGTGCCGCCAGCATCGTTGCGGCAGAGGGATTATTATCACAAGGAATGGCTGTTGAATCCTTCCTTTCGTGCGGGTGAATGGATAAACCGATTGAAATCGGATGGTGGAAGTCTTTGTGGTTCTTCTTATCTAGACTTTATTTGCTGTCGTTTCAACTCTGACTTGTTGGGTGCGTTTAGCCTCATAGGTAACTGCACTATTGGTAATGGTGGCACGCCATGAGTCATCAGCCCGAAGGTTTTGGTAGACGAACGAGATCCAATTCTGAACACGGGAAATCAGAGAAAATAATAACTTTTTTGCAAATGAAAGTCTGCCGGGGACCCGTGGGTGCGTGTAGCCCCAGGAGAGGTGTAAAGCTTACTATGGGGTCAGAATATTTTGAACTGCTCTAAATCTAATATCATATAACTCCAATTATTCCTAGGTAGTCAATTGTGTCACATGCGTGTGGTACCTTCTTTCCAAGATATTTGGGGAAAATAGGCTAAAGGGCATTTGTTTCTTCAAAGAAAGGCAACCCGTTGCAATACCCAATTTTGTTGTAAAAATAAATTTTTTTAAAATGTTTAATGCACCTTTAATCAAATATGAACTGCTTTTGCACTTTCGGCTCTTCTTGTTGTTATAAATGGGCAGGGGTACAACATTCCCTGTAGGACGCTATGGGGACGGGGACATTATAACCCCTCCTATGAAAGGGAACCAACCCTATCAACTAACAAAGCATATTTTGAATCTTATCATTAAATATGATTTTTTTTAATATTTTTTTACAAAGAAATCTTTATATTACAATTGTTGACCTTTCTTGCAATAAACAAATGACCTTTAGCCTTTCTAACAATGGACAGGGGTATAAGAGTTTAAGTGGGTAGTAAGGGATGCGCGGAAAAGGGAACAGGAGACTGGGGTAAGGATTGGGACAGTTGGGCGAAATGAGAGGAGGAGTTGTGGTACGCGGGGGGGTCAGAGGAAGTAAATATAGTCAGAGCTGGTGGGGTTGTGGGAGTGAAAAAGATAGAAGACACAGCGACTAGGGATAGACGAGACTAGAGGGGAAAGACTAGGACGAAATAAACAAAGTTTCCCAAATCTCTTGGAAAGGAAGCACCACAGCAAATGTACCCAATTGCTTTTTTTTTTTAACTCCTGTAACCTAAGGTCATAATTTGATCTCATATTTCATTAGATTTAGAGCAGTTCAAATATTTGACCCCATAGTAACTTTACCCCCCTCTCCTGGGGCTACACGCAATAACAGGTCTCCGGCAGACTTTTATATTTTCCGTATTCAGCTATTGGTATCTCGTTCGTCTACCAAACCTTCTGGGCTGACGGTCTCCATGGGTCACGCTGCTGAGCTTGCATTTCCCAGTTCTCTGGATCAAATCAAACACTTGAGAGAAGCTTTCGCACCTATACAAACACGGGAAAACACTAAACTAATATGGGTTTGTGCCGATGCTATAGGAAATTTGGGTATTTGTCATACCCTCAGCCACAGACAAAGACAATTATGGTTCTGGGGATGGAATACTTATATCTAAATCTAGTTAAGAATGCCTTTCAGAGTGTGCAAGCGTTTTGTCTCAACCTTTTATGGATATGCCAGTTAAAACAGTCGTCCACACAGTACTAGGCAACTTCAATCCTAGATTGGACTTGACAGCCACTCATCACATGCAGCAGTCGCCGGACGCCACTGCTATCGTGATATCACCAATGACAATGTGAAAGGCTTGTCAATTATGTGCGAGGAAAACAAACCTATGGCCCTCACAAATGGGATGCCCACATCAATCGTCTCTGGACATGGAATTTATCATACAGGCAACATACCAGCTGGACCACATCTTAATAAACAACAAGTGTTTTCTGCGTAATTGCCGTACATACAACTCTGTGGAACTAGACTCTGATCATCGCATTGTCAGCATTATGCTAGTCATAGGTTTGAGATGACGCACAAACGAATCCTTGCAGAATACCAAAGTTCAACTGAAAACGCTACATGATGCTGTTAGCAAAGAGAAGTTCCAACTGAGCTATCCAACCGTTTTGAAGCCCTTGGAAATGACACACCCAATTTCCATCTATCAGACGTTATAAATTTTTAAACTGTTGTGAATGAGTGGACTAAAATATGATGGCAGAGAGACCAAATTGTTGCCATCTTGAGATCTCTGGAACTCTGAAGTTTAAAGAAGAAAGAAATGTTACAAAAAGCATTTCCTCTATATCAAAACCACCCTGTCCAAAAAGAAGTGGCGGAAGATTAAATCCTTGGTCAATGATCATTCACAAAAAAGAATGAAACTGCATACTTTACTGGACCATCAACATAGATAAACCAAGTTAGCTGAAAGCTTGGATACTACAAAAAAATACACCCCACACATGAAAAAATTTCATGACTCGCAGGAAAGATGTACACATTTATCAAAGTCAAGAAAGAGATGGCACAAGTCTTCCCTAGCATTGATGCAGAATTACTGTCCGAATGGAGGTAATATTTCAGCTCAATGATAGCAACCTACCACCTGAACTACCCACAATCTGCTGTGGAGGACCTGCCCGTCCTTACTGATCCACCTTCACTTCCACGAGGGACCGCAGACGCTTGAATGTCATCAACAAATAAGGCAAATGTTTTGATTGTGGCAATACTGCTGAGGCATTTGCAGGAGGAGAACTTGAGATAGATGTTTATCCACAAATTTTGCATAGAGGTATAGATGAGGTGACATTTGTTTATGTTTTTACGGCGCCCGTTCTTGTAAAGATAAAAGTCCGGGAAAACTGACGGGCACAAACCCCTAACTTTTGCACAGGGTAAATATCGGGTTTTGTTTCAATTAAATAATACAACATTCTTATTAAGGATACTGCTGGTGCTACTGCCATGAGGCTAGCTGCATATTGTGACCGACTTAGATCAGAAAGGTTCTGCAATAATTTATGACGAAATTTTATGTGTCTGTGATATAACGCTCTGTAATATTTTGCCTGCCATAAAGACAACAGGAGGGGCGTCCTGAATGTCACATGTGACATCATAGGTTCACATCTCACATCATCTATATACACGCATCATTACCACCCCCACCGCAACACTGGTACCCACAAAATGTCATCGTACCCCTGCCTAAGAGAGGGGATCTCTCCCTTATGACGAAAAATGGGGAGCACTCTAATGCTAATAGCTGCCTAAAGTTTACATCCAAAATTCCTGTTAATCAGAATCCGACCATTGTTTATCCAATACTTAGAGTACCAGGGCGGTTTCCGTCTCAGGCCGTATGTTTGTGACCTACACACGTCCTCCGACGGATTATGGAGGGATTCAAGCCCAACGTCCCCTCATACTGGTCACTTTCAAATGGACTTCAAGAAAGCATTTGATTCCATCAATAGGACCGTCATGTTCTCCATATTGCGTCACTTCTGGCATTCTTGCACAGTAATCACTTTCAACAAAAGCCCTCTACAGCAACTCACAGAAGATGAGTGAACGGAACGGAAACATTTCAAGCCTTTTGATTAACCACAGGATTCCTGCATGGATAATGTCTTGCACCTTTTCTATGTATTCATCATAGTTGTGTATTATCTTTTAACGAAAACAACAACAGATATACACCGGACCCCAGCCGGAACAATGTTGTCATATGTCAATATATACGTTTACAATTTAAATGTTCGGACATAGAGTTTTCCCAAATTCTTCAGTCGGTGATTGCTCGCCAATCATCGATTGCGGCAAGAGGGATTATTATCAAGGCTGGCTGTTGCATCCCTTCCTTTTGTGCGGGTTAATGGATAAACAGATTAAAATCGGAATTCTGGATCGTTGTGGTTCCTTCTGATCTCTAGACTTTCTTGCTGTCGTTTCACTCTGGCTTGTTTGTGTACGTTTAGCCCCTCATCGGTACCTGCACCATTGGTATGGTTTGCACGCCATTAGAGCCTCAGCCCAGAGGTTTTTGGTTAGACGAACGGTACCAATATCTGAACACGGTAAAATCAGAGAAAATATAACTTTTGCAAATATGATAGTCTGCCGGAGACCCGTTGTTGCGTTAGCCCCAGGAGAGGGTAAAGCTACTATGGGGTCAAATATTGAATGCTCTAAATCTAATATATATAACTCAAATTATTCCTTAGGTAAGTCCATTGGGTCACACGCGTGTGGTGGGTGCTTCCTTTCCAAGATATTTGGAAAGGCTAAAGGGCATTTGTTTATTCAAGAAGGGTCCCCCGTTGCAATACCCAATTTGTTTGTAAAAAATATTTTTTAAAATGTTTAATGACACTGAATCCAATATGAAAAGCTTTTGCACTTTCGGCATCTGTCTTGTTTGTTATAATGGAAGGGTACCAAACTTCCCTGTAGGACTCTATGGGGACGGGGACATTATACCCCTCCCTATGAAAGGGACCAACCTATGGCAAATAAAAGCATATTTTGAATCAAGTATCATTAAATATGTTTTTTTAATATTTTTTACCAAAGAATCGTTGTATTACATTGTTGACCTTTCTTGAAAAACAAAATGACCTTTAGCCTATTTTCCAAATATCTTGGACGGAATCACCACACACATGTGACCCAATTGACTTTTTATACTCCTGGTAACCTAAGTAATACTTGAGCTATATTTCATTAGATTTAGAGCAGTTTCAACTATTTGACCCCCATTAAAAAAAAAAAAAAAAAAAAAAAGGTGGGTTAAAAAAAAACCTTTACCCCTCTCCTGGGGCTACACGCAATAACAGGTCTCCGGCAGACTTTTATCTTTCAAAAGTTATATTTTCTCTGAATTTTTCCGTATCAGCTTATGGTATCATCGTTCGTCTAACCAAAACCTTCTCGGCTGACGTCTACATGTGGTCACGCTGCTGAGCTTGCATGTCCCATTCTCTGGATCAACATCACAACAACTTGAGAGAGCTTTCGCCCATACCAAACAGGGAAAACACTAACTAATATGGGTTGTGCCGATGCTATAGGAATTGGGTTTTGTCTATACCGTCACCCAGACAAAAGACAATGAGGGTCTGGGGATTGAAACTATATCTAACTATATTTAGAATGCCTTTCAGAGTTGGCAAGAGTTTTGGTCTGCAACTTGTATGGATATTCCTCAGTTAACAGTCGTCCCACACAGTACTATGCAACTTGCAATCCTAAATTGGACTTGACTCCACTCATCACATGCAGCAGTCGCCGGACGCCACTGCTATCGTGATATCACCAAGACAATGTTGAAAGGCTTGTCAATATGTGCGAGGAAAACAACCTATGTCCCGCACAAATGGGAATTCCCACATCAATTCTCTCTGGACATGCATTTACATCCCGGCACAACATACCAGCTGGACCACATCTTGAAAAACAGCAAGTGTTTCTGCGTAATTGCTGTGCATACGACTCTGTGGAACTAGACTCTGATCATCGCATTGTCAGCATTACGCTAGCCATAGGTTTGAGATGACCCAGCAAACGAAATCCTTGCAGAAGACCAAAGTTCAACTGAAAAAAGCTACATGATGCTGTTACAAGAGAGAAGATTCCAACTTGACTTCACCTTTTTGAAGTCCTTTCAAAATGAGCACATTTCATCTATTTCAGAACGTTATAACACTTTTGAAACTGTTGTGAAGAAGTGGCTGAAAATATGCTAGCAGATTGGAGACCACATGTGGGGTGCCATGCTGAGATTCGCATTGTGGAAACTCTGAAGTTGAAAGCAGAAAGAAATTGACAAAAAGAGGTACTCTATATCAAAACCACCCCAGTGCCAAAAAGAACTTGCGGAAGATTAAATCCGTGGTCATGAATCATTCACAAAGAATGAAACGCCCGACTGTAACTGGACAATCACTAAAAACTCAAGTTAGCGATAAGCTGGGGACTACACCACCACATGAAAAATATCAGGCTCGCGAGGACAGATGTACACCAAGGTATCAAGAAGAGAGAGATGGCACAGTCCCTAGCAGTGATGCAGATTACTGGCCGAATGGAGGGAATATTTCAGCGCAAGATAGCAACCTACATGTTTACAAAAACATGTCCTTAAATTTACTGGAATTTATCTGGCGCCTTATTTCCAGTCCTTTTTAAGGTAAATTTACCGAAATTTCTGTCAATTCACGGAACTTTGACAGTAATTTTACAGAAATTTGTCTCATATTATGGAAAAAAATATGTATTTTAAATAATTTTGTCCGTATTTAATAACGACCAAAAAAAAAAGGGTCGGAATATTTCTGCCAGAAATTTTTGAAATGATTTCCGTAACTTAACATTTTTTAGCTATTTTTTATGTTTTTTGTTTTTTATTTTTATTGTTTTCTAAAACATATTTTCCGTAAATTTACGGAAAAATCTTTTTCCCTAAATTTACGGATATTTTGAACAATGTACCAACTGAAGCTACCACCAACTGCTGTGGAGGACCTGCCCATGCATCTCCACTGTCCAACTCCCACGAGAGGAGACCGCAGACGCTATGAATGTCATAAACCAAATAAGGCCAACAGGTTTGTTTGACTGTGCAATAACTGCTGAGGCATTGCACAGGAGAACTTGAGATAGATGTTTATCCACAAATTGTGCATAGAGTTATAGATGAGGTGACATTTGTTTATGTTTACGGCGGTCCCGTTCTTGTAAGAGATAAAAGTCCGGAAAACTGACGGGCAAAACCCCTATACTTTGCACGGGGAAATTTCGGGGTTTTTTTTGCTGTAACTTTTGTTTCAATTAAATAATACCACATTCTTATTAAGGATACCTTGCTAGTGCTACCTGCTGCGGCTGCATATGGTGACCGACTTAGATCAGGAAAGGTTTCTTTCAAGAATTTATGACATATTTTAAATGTGTTCGGTGATACCCTACTGTAATATTTTGCCTGCCATAAAACACACGGCGTCTGAATGTCAAAATTGACATCATAGGTCCTCTCACATCTCTATATACACATCATTACCACCGCAACACTGGACCACAAATTCTCGTAACCCCTTCCCAGAAGGAGTATCGATCCCTCCATGACGAACAATGGGATCACTCTAAGCTATAGCTGCTAAAGTTTACATCAAATTCTGTTCATCAGAATCCTCCGACCATTTGTTTATCCAATACTTCGGAGTACCAGGGGTCGGTTTCCGCCAGGCCGTAGTTGTGGTAACAGACACACGTCCCCGACGGATTATGGAGGGATTCAAAGACCAACTTCCCATTACGTCACTTTAATGGACTTCAAGAAAGCATTTGATTCCATTCAATAGGACCGTCATGTTCTCCATATTGCCGTCACTCTGGCATCCTGAAGCAGTACTCAATGTCATCAAAGCCTCTACAGCAACTCACGGATGGTGATATGTGAGTGAACGGAACGGAAATATTTCAGGGCCTTTGATGTAACCACAGGAGTCCTGCAGGGAGATGTAACTTTCGCCCTTTTTATGTATTTCATCATATGTTGTGGATTATCTCTAAATGAAAGCTGGTAGGGACTCTGAAATTTTAACACACCACGTCGAGCCGAGACTGAATTTTGCTGATGACATTGCCCTTTCTAGTTTACCCCCTCACGGGCCCAAGCAGCAGTTGAGCAGGACAGCTTCTACTGTGATATATATTGATGATTGTGGTCCTCATTCCAAGGTTGTACGATAGTCTAATCAATCATGTGACCAATGGCAGATATCTGGATCTGTGGTTTGCAATCCAGGAGTTTGCAATGGTTTTGGGGTGTATAATAATGATAATAGGCTGTTTTGACTATTAGAGTGTATAGGTTCGCATGGCTACAGAGAGCATAGCTCTGTAGCCATGGCCCGTATGTTCAAGGGTATTATAGTCCAGGCTACAGATTCCTTGATACCTAATATCAACCTCGTTTTATTAGATATATAATGTTTTTCAACGGTTTTCTAGCCCAGTTTTTTATGCTGATTCTGAATCCGATGTGATGCCAAGAACGAGCAACCTTGACATTTTCTGTAAAAACGCAAAAATCCAAAATGGCCACCCTTCAAAACACAAAACACCCTTTCATATCTTGTTCACTCAAAGGTGTGATTTTTCATTAAAACATTTCGTTTAAAACATGTAACCAATACATAGAGTCTGTTGAACACCGTAATCAATGAATTCAATTATGGCTGCCAATACAATAGAGTGTCTGATCGTGATCTATTTTTGACTGCAGGTTGGTAATTATATAATTTACTAATTTAAAAAAAAAAAAGGAAAATTAATTTAAAATAATAAGACATATTTTTAAAAAATGTGAAATAAAGTCGTCATATAAAGATCCAAGGATGGCTTCGAATACTCTAAGGTGGCCTATAATTGATAGCTGTATCTAACCCAGTACTGCACTGTTTGTGTATATCCCCGTAAGTCAATCAGATGAATGTACACATCATTAGGAATCAGAGGACTCTGTTAATGTAGATTGCCAATCCCAAAATGGGTATCCAATATGGCTGGAATGGCATTGACACAAGCGGTCGAAATTTCACTAATAATCTAGAGAGATATGTTCGTGTTTTTGGTAGGGATTAGGCGTCATTGGCATTGGGGATATTGATGGAAATACGGACTCCATGACACTTAGATAGCCTTACTGGGGTTTTTTGAAGCGATAATCCAACTAAAAACCACAAACATATATATCTTACCCTACAGCGTGAATGATTACTGAAGCTTTACTGATTGACATTTGAAGCCATATGAACGCACATCTAGGATGCCATCTTGCAGAGATCAATCACTTTGATTATGTTATGATTTAAATTGCTCTGAACCAGTTATAGTGATTAGTACACAAACATGGCAGTTCTGTCTTTAAGTAGTAACGAATTTTGCCTTTTGGAGCCATCTTGAATGGTTGAGTGATGTGATGTGATAGCAAATTGTTGAATGAAATCTCTTCATATTTAGTCTTCCAATTAATATATTGATTGCTTAAAACAATTGGGTATTATATATCATGTTCCATTCTACGATCAAAAGTAGATAAATATCAGATGGTTTGTTGGTTATTGGCGGCCATATTGAATCTCTTATTTTATTGGTCACAATGGGTGTTTGACTGGACAGGTAAAAAAAAATTACAACTTTGAGTAATTAACATATGAGTTTTTAGTGTTTTGGTGGCCATTTTGAATTTTGGCCGTATCCTTAAATTGCTCAAGGTTTTTCGTCTGGCATCAATCGGATTCAGATTCAGGCAGGAAAAACTGGTCTAGAAACATTGAAAACATTATATATATGGTATAACAAGGTCACCTGGTCTGTAGCCTGGACTATTATGTTGATTAGAGATTACTTTTGCATGGGAAGTTCTGGAGTTTGAGTTATGCACAGGTACTAAGCAAAGCATGATTGATGTGAACTTCAATTTTTTTCTTAATTGATCATGATATTACTAAGATCTTTGAACAAAGGTTTAAGAGATGCTTTTTTAATGTCACTGGGACCGAGACCGCCCATAGTAACTGCATGTAGCAGTTTCACAAATACCGTTGGAAAATCCCCAATGCCCAAATCGAGCCAGTCGTGTCCTACCCTCCTGTACAAACCCACATGTATAGTCTTCTCACAATCTGATCGATTACGCTTGTGACAACAGAGATTACAGATGCTTGCTGCTTTGCGTATTGTAGTTATAAACCGGTAACGAGATGAATAGTTTGGTGGTCACGTGTCAGGTACCAGGTCCGTGTAAGGTATCAGATATCAGTTTGCTCTTCGGGGGCCGAACGATATATATCAATCCAGACTATGTTAATCAAGGTCTCTGGACCTGACCTCAGTTCCAAAAGTGATATTATTTTTTCTAAAAGACCACCGTTGTATTATGTCTAAAAAAGTACAAAATTACCTCATAACTGAGTCAAAAACCGGACGGACGATGACGATATCGGTTGTTTGTTTTGTCCAATGTAGGGATACGTACGTCATTTTACCTGAATGGTCCCCCGAAGCAAAATAATAACATTAAAAAAACCCATTTAAAAAAATCAAAGCTTTATTTTTTCCAAAAATCGGCTGTTCTTCCATAATAAAATTCCTTTTTAATGATTCAACCCATCTGTTATTTGTTCTTAATAATTAATATTCAATTGTCCGCGATGAATGTGAAAAAGATGGGCCATAAGTCTACAAACTGAAAACTTAGTTCAGCCGGCTAAAACCCTTACCGTGGACTGTAAGAGCAGACGGATCCCAGTCGTTAGTTTCAGCAGGCTTACAGCCACTATGCGCGCGCGCCTGCGGGGGTTATGCGTCTAGCGCAGTCATCTAAAAACGCGCAAATCACTGGAGACTGGGATGGCTTTCTGGAAGTTAGAGCAGTTATGGAGAAAACCCCTCCATACCTATAACCACCAAAGTGAAGCTGTTCACCTCAACAGGCGTCACAGTTGTTCTGTATGGATGCAAATTCTTGAGTTATTAAAAAGATATGAAACATCAAATTTTATATTAAAATGCATTTGCCATATTTGTACCGTGGGAGCAGCACGTTGTGGTCCAGTGGAAAAGTGCAGGACTCGTGTCATTCTGGAGTGGTTAAAAAATCGTGAGTTCCAGCCTGCGAAGTCAGTGTGTTTGTGTCCCTGCGGAATGCTACTATGTCAATGCATCGTCGACCAAGCGAATCGGGGAGCTGTTATTGTTATGGGGATTATTACAACTAAGTGATGATAGGGATGTGCGTTTGGCCAGCAAGCCACCTAGATGAAGCGAAATGATTGTGACGCCAAGCCTGATAGCGGCCCGTACGTGTAGTATAATAAGCAAAAGTGCTTTGAGACTGTTTTACGGTGATAAAGCGCAATATTAAAACTGATTTTATTATTATGATTGTTGCGCATTCCAACTAATATCTGTTTTTTGTTTTCATTTTGACAACATCGCTTAAAATTCAAGATGACGGCCGAATATTATCAGTAAATTAATGACAGTTTTGTAAATTTAATTTTTTATTATTTTATTACAAAACTTAATTATGTATGTCATTTTGATTTGTAAGCATGTTAACCTAACCGAATGTGTTAGTTTCTACTGGGTAAAAAGCCCCAAAATAGGTCCTTCTATCACAAAACGAAACTGATGAATTAATGGTCCTGTAGGATTCCAGACTACCATAGGATTCTGGGCGCCATGTTTGTTTTGATGGTATGTTTGATGATCAAATAACACAAGTAACTGTTCAATCGATTTCATCGTGTTAAAACCATGGATATAGAAGCACAAAGTATGACCTTTTAATGAATTTTTAAGAATTGGCAGCGAATATTCAATAGAACTCAAAAAAGCCACTGAAACGAAATTTGCCAAAACACCCTCCAGAAATTATTGGCTAGTCTTAATAAACAAATCTTCAATAAGAAAAAGTCTGTACTATTCCGTTTCCACCCTGCGGCCCATAATTCCCCTTCATGACTAGATACTTTTTTATGTTTGCTGTTTTATTATTTTAAGCTAAAATATATTGAAAATCACCAAAACTGGGGCAAAAGTGAACATTTACGGTTATATCCTTTAATTTTGTTGTCGTCTGCGTAGTATTCCAATCTACCTATGCAAATACAAGTAAATTAAGCTCATGTTGGCTATGGACCTTTATTTCGCTCAAAATGGTTAGTTGTATCCAAAGGCAGGACTCACTATAAATAACGGCTTCCAATAAGTACCCTCCCTCCTGTTTAATCTTTTTTCATCTTTTTGTTGTTCTAAATAAGTTTCCATAGTGCCATATTGTTGTTCTGGAAATCGGGGATTAAAAAATCGTAAAACGCACTTTTTTATTAACTCAATGTTTCAGACAAAGGTAATGCTGGAATCTTGGGGAAGGTTTAGGTAGTCTTTACGTATATATTGATTAAGCCTGGTTTTCCTTAAAGTAGTGCATATATCATACGGACAACACCATTGATGCGCACATAAACACACACAAGCACACCCAAGCACACTTGTCATTCATTTGTTTCATTTGTTGCATCTTTACGCAACAAACTCTATCGGAAAAGATCGCCAAGTAACAGAAAATCGATTCTGTGTACGCATGTTTCATCAGTCAAAAGTTTGATCAATTCCCTCAGAAGTTTGGTGTGAATGCTTCCCAAGGGCATATTGGAGTTTAATTCATTCCCTTCCTAAAGTATTTCTAATGGTGAATATTTGTTTATGTTTTGGACAGAAGGGCACGTGTTAATAGAACTTTGGACCTGCATAGCCTTTTCTTTACAGCTCTTAATTGCAACAACTACCGTTCTCATCGAGTCCCCATCTGGTGGTCTGATGCCAAGCCATCTTGTAGTTACTGGAAGCAGTTCGTAAGTTATTCTTTGTAGGCTCTTTTTATACCCCTAGCACTGCATTTTGTTAAAAGTTGTGGTTTAATTTAAATATAATCTAAATGTATTTTAGATTTTGCTTTGTCTACTGCTCGGGAATGTCATTGGTGACACGGAGCGATCCAGTTTCACACTGTATCGAGCACTTTGACATCCTGCATACAGTTTATTCTCAATGACTATGATTCAGTATACTTTGTCCAAAAATACTAAAGGAATTTTCGAATTAGAATAATTGGAACGATAACTCAAGCTCTTGAGTTCCTTCCCCTCCTGATTTATCTTAGGGTTCTAGGGCAGGAATATACAATAAGCTTCTCATATGATCCGGCGACCTTCGTAATGCAAGAAACGAAAAGAAAGGTAAACGAGTACTACGCTGCTCAAGGCGCAAGTGACTTTGAGTTGAACTCACAGAGTCCACTCCGGCAAGATGAATTTTTTCACACCTTGAAGAATTTGCTCTTAATAATTGACAAAATGATATCATTTCGTAATTATCAAGAGAAACCTTTTAAAAAAAAAAATACAGTTACTTATATTTCGTTCCGTCCGGCAAAATACACAAGCGCCCTTGTGACCTGTTCCAGCAAGTGCTAAATAGGACCAAACGTGCGCAGAGAGACAAAATTATTAATCAATACTGATTGATGATTAATATGGACTGTCACTACACCAATACAAATACACCGCTTTCGTGGCCTGTTGGGCGCCTACATCTCAAGGGTCCCGTACTGCCTTTTCTTTGGTTATGTAAAATAGAGCGAATAGCGAGCATTACGGGAGAGTATGTATGGGACCCCCAACATCAGTATGCAGCCTTGAGGTAGGCCAGGAGCTGCTTCGCACCACGTGTTTTGGCGTTCACGATGTTCATTTTCTCCGAGATCTATATATTTGAGGTAAATCCGGGAGGGGGTTCTTGGATTTGTTCGGAGTTACCCCCTCTCGATTTCCAAAAAGAGAGACTCGCTGCTAGGCCCAGGTATCAATTCTCACAAAAATCAAGTTTTAGTCCCGCTAAGTGGTAATCACAAAATTCATTTAAGATTGTGCAGATTGGCCTCATATATAAAAATACTTAAATAATGGCAAGCAAATCCCTGATTTGTGTAATTTTTCTTACAATAGCCTAGTTTTATTTTTTTCTTATATGTGGGTTCTGTTAAGTTATATTTTTTTGCTCACATATTGAAAGCATGTTCCCGCTACGATGTAATTTTAACGGCAAATTGGCCCCGTTAGGTGTGGATTTTTTATACTGAACAACATGGGTATATTTTCCATTCACACCGAAAAATGAGTCACCGGAGGGAGTATATTTTTCACGGAACCCCTCGAACAAGCATGGTAACAATACTATCACCCCTGCTCCCCGTGGTAAATGTATCTGCTGCAGTGCTCCACTGGAAACCAAATACAAACGATACGTCAATATGTGACAATTCGCGCTGCGATATTTAGTGTTAAAGAATATCATGTGATACGTGCGAAGGAACAGCGATATGCAAGGATAAAAATGTGGATAGTGTTATTTGATCTACTACAAATAAGTGACAATGTTACAATTTCCCTAAAGTACTATATTAATGAAAAGTCTTTGAGCATTTGTCAATCAACGTCTCTTGCAAATTGCCAGCATGAATGGCGCTCTGTAATGTACACGTAACAGCTGCTGTGTACACACGAGCAATGAATATCAAGGTAAAAATGTATTTTGAGGTCCTCGCTGCTGTAAAATTTAAGTCATTTTGCTTTAGGACTTCCATGATGGCGGGGTTCAGATTTCGTTCGGCAGGCTTGACCTCCGGAGAGATTGGCTTGATATCTTCATTTAGGAACATGGCACCGATGGAGAGGATTGGTGGTATTTCGGGCTGGTATTACTGGAAAATGGGGCGCACAGACTCACAATAATTGTAACGTTAACTGAAAAAAATATCCTTCATCTACCGAAATTTTAAGCCTGTAGTTCATCCATCAATAAGGGAAAATCCCAGTATCGCATCAAAAATAAATTACGCTACTTATCTTTGATCCACAATCGCACAATAAACCTCTTTGGATTAACTCGGTCGACGATGCATGATCAGCATTTATTTGGTCCCATTCCATCGATCAAAACTTCCATCAGGACTAGAATGAACAATTCCAAAAGAGAGATGGGATTCCCGTGGGAACTTCTGCTCAGCTTTGAAGCAACTAGTGGACGAGTGCATGAAGAACGTGCGCCACCGCAAGAAACTCCCAGGGATGCCGCCAGTTTTCCTTCTCATGAAGGAAATTCTTTTCCTATGGTTATTCTAATTCCACACTTTTATTATTATTTAACCGCTAGAAACACGCCACACCAAACCACTCTATAATCGATCCTTTGGATGGAATTTAAGTTGGTCTTGGTCTGACTTTCCCTCGAGATTTAAATTCTATACCCGTTTTTTTTCCTCGTCTTCTCTTTTTGTCTTCCCCTTGATGTCGAGCTGCCGAATAGGCGAGTATTTTTGGTGTAATTATTAGTTCCAAATGATGCTTTCGAAAAATTTATGTGACGATCAATCAGATTTACTTCGACTTGGTTGTAAAACACCTAACGAAACCATTTCAAAGAACAACGAAAGTAAAGAGACTAAGAACCTAATTTAATTTCTTGCTGCTCTTTCGTGCGTGTTTGGTGCATATTTGACAAATACCACTTATGAGTTATCTATCTATCATCAATGGTTACTTCTCTGTGCTACTTAACTAGTTTACCTTTCTAGACTATAGTCCTACCACTATAGTATAGAAGGGGTTGGCCCGGATGTTTGGTGTTAGAATATATCCCGATGTCTTAGACCTCTTTTACCCCATAATTTGTTCCCTTAAATGAGACTTGGTAAGTTTGTGTTATTTTTTTTTTTCTGATAACTTCCGTTAGCAGTGACTCTCACTACTATAGTTCTCACACGACATAGTCCCCTGCATAGTAGGTCCATCCGGGGGGGGGGGGGCACTGTATTCAAAGTGGATATGATGATGCGTGAACATGGACTTTTCAAAAATGCAACAACACAACAAAAAACCCTAACACGGTATTTTCAACCGACAAAACCGCTAAAAACATACCCTAACAAGGTATTTGTATCTGTTTTGATACCCCTCAACAACACCGCCAGTGCAATTAATCTAAAATATACCCTTTGTTATCTTGCGTTGCTTTACTACTTCCAGTTCCGATACATATTTTGGATGATTTTAATCACCTGCGTAATGAGATTACATACCAGTTTCACCATCAACAGGGGTAGAAAAACATACCCTTTTTTTCCATATTTTGCTGTGTTGGACACCCTAAACGATGTACGGGCGTACATCGGCTGTTGGAAAAAGACACCCTTTTTTGCCGCGTTTTCTTGGTTCACGCTCATATCCCCGTTGAATACAAATGAATGCCCCCCCCCCCCCGAGGTCCATATGACCTGCATAAGATCTGCCAAATGCTCTGTGGTTTCCATATAGCCATAGACCATTGTTTCTTTTTCATCAAATATTCCCAGAGTGGGATTCTATGTCAAACTATGTCAAAGTAAGCTTAAGAAAACAGCACTATATTAAAATAACCGGAGGTTATGATTGGTATCCTTTTGCCGCCGGTCACTTTGGCTACCATCATGGATTGTGGTAATTTGTAACCAAACGCACTCTAACCAGTCTTTAGCCACTAGTTGGAGTAGAGAACATGTTTTAAATTGATAATCTATGTTAATAATACCACCAAGGTTTTCTGTAGACTTTGTCTGGTATTTTCTATGGGTTTGTATATTTTGTGACCTTTAGACGCCATCTTGGGGTTTTTAAACAGAATGATATGAGGCAACTTACTAATTAACATAAATTCCACAATAGATTTTTCAAAGGTTATACGTATGACTGCCTTAAATTTATTAGCTTCGACAGCTTTGAGAAATTTCAAAACTAAGAACAGTCCTGAAAGTATCAATGTGCGTATTCTACTCTTCATGCCCATAGCTCTTTTGCTCTCCTTGGAAGAGACTATATTAAATATGAGTGAGTAATGCAATAAATTTGGATTGATTCAGCCAAATTTATTGGTCGAGACATGAGTTGAACATATTGGGCAGAACGTCAGTCGAGCCCAATATTTTAAAACTCATAGCGAACCCAATAACTTGGGGCAATCTCAATTTTTAATCATTATCATGCGTGGATCCGATATTGAATCGCGTATCGGTCACCTCAAAGCAATAATGTCATACCATTGAACCCTAACACCGAATAAGAATAATGCGGATATAGTTGTGTGCTTGGATAAAATGCTTATTTGTTTATCTTCATGCTGATAAGTTCGTTTTTTAAGCAAAAGTTCGCAAAAGCCTACTACATGTATAAACCAGTTTGATCTGTTTTTAGAAAACAATCAAAAGCGAACATTCTCTATTCCAACCCTGGACAGCCTAGGGGGGGGTCTTTACAAAAATCTTTGGCAAAAAGTAAAACATTACACAATGTCAGATTACAGGTGGTATTTGACTGGAGATCCTCACTGAATCTTTTGCCATCTATGATGGACACTATCGAACGGTTAACGCCGCTCATTCTGATCAAACTGGCACTACTGTTGCAACTCTTTTAAAACCCAAAAACAACACCACCCGCTGTTAAAAATATGTTTCGGCCACTTCCCAGCTACCCGAAAGTTTATGAAACGTTTCCAATAGGTTCTACTTTGGTTCCTTCTTTGAAAACGTATAAACCGTTTTTAAACCTGACTGCAAGCACATATGCGTATTACATTGGTTTTCAAGTTCGTTTATTATGGAAGGATTTAACTACTACCTTAATAATCCCAAAATGAATCTCATTACCAGACGAACTAACGACGTTCGCAGACGTTTCATATAAAACCAAACTAAAACCACTTGACGAGCGAAACCGCGAACGTTACCCGAACGTTTTCTGTACCGAACGAGTTAAAAAATCATTTCTGAAGTGTCATGGTGTTTTTTTCTTTCAGCTAAAATAATTATAAGAAGAATACGAATATAACAAATAATAAATACCTTTATATTCTTATAATAATAATATATGATCGCAGTAGGCTAGTAATGATAAAAGTTGCTTCATCTCAGTCTCATTCGTACTCGATCACCTTATCGTATACTAATGGCAATCCCCACAATTATCATTTTTATGTCCATTTACATCACATTCATGTATTTTTCGAAGTTTCAGATGAATTCTTCAGTTCAGACTCCTCAGTCCCGGTCAAATGCTATGACCGGCACCTGTTGTCTCTACCGCAATCAGTGAATTGACTCCTCGTGGTACAGTTATGTCAATGTTTCAAACCACGTAAACAAAGCGACACAAAGCAGCACGGTCAAGACATCATCTCCATTTTGGATGGCTCTTGTTTTAATTTTGCTCTATGGACGTATTCTGCTGACGAATCTCACATGTGACATATAAATACTTATTGTGCTCCACCGACTACTTTAAAGCTGCAATATCTCCTGTATCACCACCGCTAATTTGAGAAGAACAACCCCACAGCTTCACTATCACTAAATGTAACCAGTGTAACTTGCTCCCGTTCCTTTACATATTTCTGCATGAGAGCTCTTGGACTTGGGGTTAATACACTCGTATCACCATTCGTATACAGCAAGCTACAACTCTTAAATAAGGGAAGAGGATAGTATTTACTTTTTACTTTAATACATTCAAGAACGACCCACCATAGCTGCACAGCAACATTCAATATCGCTATTTTCCCTATCATCCCAAAGTCATAATATAGGCCCTATGAAAACATCACTACATGTTGTTCCTTGCTGATTACCACCTTCACCTTTCACGACTCGATGTTAATAACACGATCAAGCACAACTTGCTTATGTAGGCCTATCTAATTGCACGCTATATTATATATTAATGAATAAACAATAATTTTTCGAATCAATATTTTTTTTTGGAAACATTGTTTTTAACATACGAAATCACAACAAAATCATGGACAATAATTCTGTTCAAACGTAGCAGATGTGTTGCGGAACTTAACAACGTTCTTGCTTACATTACAAGCTTCGGGCACCCGGAAAAATTATGTTACACGCAAGTTTACCGAAACGTTGTGAACGTTCCCAGTCTGGCAACCAGAAAAAATATGATATAGCAACTTTCAGAAACGGTGTAGAAACGTTTGAAACTTTCCAAAACGTTTCCTCAACGCTGTCAAAACCCATGCCCGTTTCCCCCCACCAGTTTCGGAACCCCCCCCCACCCCTTTAAGTACGTTCCAAGGCGTTTTAAATACGTTTTTTGGAAAACGTTCTATACTAAAAGGTCTACATTTTTACGTTGCCAAACGTTTCAATGAAACGTTTCCTCCGTAACCAAACTGAACTTTTTGACAATCGTTCTGGAAGTTAATTGTTACTGGGTTTGCATTATTTTCTGGCCTCCGGGTTTCTTTCTGCTGGACCAGCCTTTAGGGGCATTTTAATAGTAAATAGTGTAAACATTTGAATATGCATTTTCTTCACGAATGGATTCATGCCACAAAAACTGACGAGTGATTGTTGAGAGTTGGAGTTAGGCATGGCGTACAAGCATTTGTCAAATGAAATGACCACAGCATAATTTCTGTTGTTTGTTGTTTTTGTATTTGTTGTGTTTTTTGGTTTTATTTTTTATTTTCTTTTAGAATTGCACATATAGGGCCAGTTCTTTATTATTCATACTCCTTAAAAAACAATAACCATTTTTTCAAAGACCATTGTGTAAAATCCATGCTGATCTTACTTACTGCAGAACGAGATGGATCTTCATACGTTGAACAATGTTTCTTACGAACCGTTACCACAACTGTTTCAAGGTCAAGGTCCAAAGTAGTTTACAGTCATTTGGGATTTTCTAAAGATGCATTTTGAAGTCTTCACCTGACGTACTTCATTCACTGAATTAAGGCATAATTTTAACCATACTCGTGAAGAAAACAACACTTTCTGACAAATTTCTGGCACGAAATTTATATACAGCCACAAAATAGCGATTAAAATGATTTTATTATTTGGTTTATAAATTAATCGATTTGCAGATGAGAAAAACGGTAAAAAAGACACCATGCGTGGACGAGGCATTTTACATTATAACACTGTGAAAACTAAAATTGTCTGCTGATCGATACTCAGAGTCCAACATTATTATATTCACAACGTGCTATTTTACATAAGCCTGTATTTTTTTATGAGGTGAAAATACTGCCATTTTCCCTATAGAATTGCTCCAGTACCGCTTCACGGTCCACAGGGAAATTGTTCGTTGGTAGCACATTGGAGGGTTAAATATATAGTAAAAATGGCTACAATATGGTTTGCCAAAAAGCTATCAATGATATAATTATAAAATGGTATTATACGTCAACTTACATTAATTTATCGCCGTTTTGTAATTGCAAGATGAAATACATCGATAGAGGACGGGTACTTTCTTGATTACTTCCAAATGGTATGGATTTTATATTGTGGTGGTTACACGACGGCCAAAAGCCAGAAATTATTTAAAGTATCTATCGGTGAGTTTCTAGGACTGAGAGCCCAATGGCAAGAGTCCCAGGCTTGAATTTACTAGAAGACTTTATTAAATGACAGTATGAATGTTATAATACCACAGACACCTCCGTTGTAAAGCTAAATCAGGAAAAATCTGTGTTTCAGAGGAATTCACTGACGATCGATCTTAAAAAGGACAATCTTCTGCTTTTGATAGAACATTTTAGTGTAAAATGTTGTATACATAGCTATAAGTACATAGTAAAATGCCGGAAAGTACTATGTATGAATACTGTGCGAGGCATCATCATAATGATCAACCTTTAATGTCAAAGAAATGATTCAGTTCATGTACTCTTTTAAGTCATCTGGTATTATTTTGAAGTAAGAAATCACACCAAGCTACGTTTATCATGATTGCCCTTTTAAATGGATCTTCTGTACCAATGCCAAAGACCGAATCACGATTGTGTAGTAATTCTGTCATATATGCGTACAAAGTTGGGCCTTTAACTACACATGAAATATTAGTCGGCATAATGCATATTTGTCTATGCGATCCTGTTAAATATACCATATAATCACTGTCATTGTTTACCCAATTAGTAGATAATCATTGGATGTATTCTTTTGGATATAATTGGGGCTATAGAAGTCGCCTAACGCAGAATTTGTCCAGCAAATATGTGCAATCTGACCCAACCAGCAGAAACTGATACATACTGCTGGCTACCATAACAAGCTTGGTTCAGTGACACTCATATAAAAGACCCCCAGTTTAGTGCTTGTACTAGCTGACCAGTGCAAGTAGGTAGATTACTCACTGGCCATGGTCATGGAAAATAGAGACTCTACACTTCAGATGGTCTCAGTTACAGCTTGACCAGTGTACATGCGTGTGCTGTGACACTATCATTATACTGTGGTACATTCTTGTGTTTTGGTCAATTCAGGGAAATTAATCTTCTTGGCAGAAGAAAAAGCAGTTTACTATCTATGAAACCGATTATCAAACCTGTTCATTTTTGCCTCAATTGGTGATAGTAGTTCCGCCAGTAACCATTTTGGGCATGTGAAGCTTTTTGTTTGTTCTCTCATCATTGCCGTATACAATGCAATACGGGTGTTTACTGCTGTACCCGTAACATTGCTTATCTTTCGCCATTTTTCTCCCTACAATGTTGATATCAATTCATTTTTTCACTTATTTATCCCTTCCCACTATACCTTTCCTCTATTTTTTTATTGCAATGCTGGGGCGGTCTTTGACCGTCTTCTTCTCTCTTCTCTGGGTCGCTTCTCTTCTGTTAAGTGTGACTGGTATTTTGTCCTTTCAGTCTCTCCAATACCGCTTTAATCTTTACTCTCTCTGTTAGGGTTCCGTGGAGGCAGGGAAGATGGTCCCGATCCTCCAATTTTCAGTCGGGACCAAGAATTCTATAAATAATTACCATCTCTCTCCAAGGAATTAAGGCTTAAAAGTATATCAATGGTAAATGTTTATTTGAACTCTGCATGACATGGTATAATTCCTTTTCCTGTCGTTCTTTCTTCTTGACAATATTGTGTTTCTCGATCGATATCAAGTTAGCCTACTAATACGGGGAGGAATAGTGCAGAATTACAGGTGAAATGGCTCCCATTAGTGGGAAATTTACTTTAGATTGTCGGATAGTTTCTTCTATCTATTGTTGTAATGAGTGAAAGAGTCCCTATGTAAAAATGAAATCGTGTAGGCCTCATCGACCTTCTATGATCTGACTGTATACGTGTTTATTCTCGAGTCACACTCTAATTTCGTAGCTTTTTCGTGTAGCGAGGAGAGTTAAGGGCACTCTCGTCCGGAGGGGAACTCTTATTTTCTTACAACGGCCTTTGCCAGTGCAATGCAATGTACAGTGTTGGATTGGCTAATATTACAGGGAAACAATCTTCTTTGATTCTCATTGCCAAATAAGAATTTGATGTAAAATCGGGGCGCAGATCCGAAGCCAAAACGCACGGAACCACGAAGTTTTGAGTACTATAGGATTTTTTTGGAAGAAAATGAAAGATAATGGTTGAGTCCCTCCAAAAGTGTTTACAAGGTTTTACACTTTAGCGTTTTTAAAACAATGGCTGATTTTACTAAATTTGAATATTTTTTTAACACTTATATTTATACAACATCTGCTCTAATTTAAAGACGGACGTATTTTTCAACATGCGAATTCTTGCACTTTGCAGTCAATATTCACGAAATTAAAAAAAGAGCTCTCGTTTTGGAATCCATCGCTCTTGGTAGACTTGCTAATTTATTCCTTGTTGTATCGATTTTGATAGAATACCCTCGATTTTTTTCAACTCATCAACGTAATTAAAGGGTTTATT
>JAMKCH010056982.1:0-16646 GCA_023653785.1 Ophioderma brevispina | reverse complement strand
CAAGTATAATGTTAGTATGTTCTTTTGCTTGCAGACCAAATATGATTCTATCTTTTATTGAGTAGATGTATTTTATTTCCATTTCATGGATTTTTATGCGTTGCATCATAGGTTATAGGCAAAGCATTACAAAGAAGTTCAAAGTCGGTATAGATATGCAAGCAAATGCATATTAAAATAAACTGGGACGGAAAGTCATAGTTGTGGTGGTAAAAAACTACTGCTGTATTATCATTTATAATTAATATGAAATTAATATAGGTCACGCCAGCCAGCATTCCAATGTAAATTGTGTAGTAGTTTGATGCAATATGTACAAATAATTTATGGTAAATAAACTCAGTTATGATACCAACTCAATGATGTCTGAAATGGGATTCTTTTTCTTTAATCCATGAAAAGTCATTCCGTGTTTTTGTACTTTTTTTTGGACCCATCAAGTATTCGTGGGTCTTTAGTAGTGGGTTTTTGAAGCCAAGGGTTGAGCTATCTGAAGTGTTTATTTTATATCATATTGTTTTGAAATTCGCATGTGTGTTTTGGATGACGTGGGGAAATAAAACTGTGTTTTCGTTGGGGCGATACTAGGTTGTGAAAGGCAAGTTTAGGGTCTAAACAAACCCATTGGGGGGTTTTGTGCGTGTCATAAGCCTTTTGTTTTGGATTTGTGTGTATTGTAATTGGGTATGAAAGCATTGAGAAATAGCAAAAATCAAAGTAAGCCTCTGTTAAGCCTTCCCCTTATCACTTGACTAGCTGCTAATATTTGTATAATGTTAGCCATGATGGCATTCAGCACTAATGTTATACCTTAGTTGTGGCAATCAGTGTGCTTGCAATTGGTGTTTATTTACACTAGCTGTGTCACAGACCTTAGCAAGGACACCTTACATGTCCTGTTGGTATTTCCAGGCTCAGCACCTCTGGTCAGATTGTGCCCTTTTGCAATATGCTCGTATAAGGGTCGGCGGCCAGGGTCAAATCATAGGAATGGGGCGAAAACAGTACCGCAATGATCTCCTTTTGGTAAAAAAACCTATTTTTGCACAATCTAGTTGCTTAAAACCCCTTTTTTTAACCCCATTTTTCCTGATTTTGAAACTCTCGGGGGGGGGGGTGGGGGGGGGGGGTGGGGGGGGGGGGGGGGGGGGGGGGGGGGGAGTGGTTGCGGCTGCCCCTCCCTGCCACCCCCTGGTGCCACCCCCTGCTAGTACACATATTTTATCAATGACTATAATGTCACATTTCTCACATGAGTCGAATTTAAATTTGGTGGTTTTTTTCCATGAGAGCCCAGTGGCATGCACCCAATCGAATTTGACACTAAGTGCTGCTCATAATATATTCTGGTCAGTCAGAGATAGTATAATTCCTCACCCAGTAAAAATCCAAATATTTCTTTCTTCTCAATTTAAAATAACTGTCGGGAATTTCCCTGATCCACTAACCTTTCCTCTGTGTGTGTGTGTGTGTGTTGTGTCATTGCGTGTGTGTGTGTCGTGTGAATGTTTGTGTATGCGTGTGTATGCCGTTTGTCTGGTATGTGTGTGTCTTGTCTGTAGGCCTTGTCTGTGCCCGTCTCTCCGGCTGTCCTCATGTTTGTCGGTGTGTCCTCTACATTATATGTGTGTTTGGTAAAACAAATGGTCCAAACTAAGTTTAGAGAATAAAGGTATGATTTTGGAAACCGTACTTTCTTTACGACGAATTGAACCCAAGGCAGTACCATGGAAAACTAGGCCGGGAGACTGCCATCACCCAGTGAAAAGACTGCATCAGTAAAAAGGACTGGTCTCACCCCATGTGAAAACAACAAACCCGCTGATGAACGCAACGATCATATGCAACGAGACGCAACGTTGGCAGGGAGCGCGCGCGAAAGTAGCAAAACGCGGTAGAACGCGAGCGCTTCAACCAAAAAAAGTACACTTCAATACCAGTGCGTCCTACCTGGGTTCAATTAAACGAATTGAAACCCGGGCATCAGCGCAATGAAATTGCTTACATTTTCACAACTGTTTAAGAATAACAATGAACAATGTTTGCTCAAAGCAAGACCAAGAACCAATTTGTAGTACATATGTACATACTCCATGTACATGAGTGTGTGTACAGCGGTGCGGAAAGTATTTACATTACCCACGTGGGAGTCCTGGTGTCACATACTGCGAAGAATATTATGTAAATAGTACTTCTTGAGAAGAAGGTCTACAGAAGATAGGACACTCGTGGTTTTTTGGTGGGCATGCATTTTTTCCCACATTTGAGCTTCATTCCAACTATCAGCCCCATATGTGCAAGCATTATGCGATTTCCAATTATTCTGAAAAAATTGATTTTTTAATGGGAATGGATTTTTCGCATCATTAGGAAGAGCGCCCTCAAGGGTTAGGCTTACAAATTAAAGGGGCACTATGCAAGTTAATGGAGTTCGAATGAGTTATGTTTGTTGAATTTTTTGGTTATGTGGGTGAGATAGAATGAGTTCATCAATGAGTTTGTTGAGTTATTTGGGGGGTTTTGGTGAGGTAATTTTTGAAAAGATTTTTTATGGGCATGTACTTTTGCATCATTTCAGGAAACACCGTCAAATGAATTAACGAGGGCATGATGCAATTTTCAAGTTTTCTGGAGTACAATGATGAGTTTAATGTTTAAAGTGTTTTTTGTTGTTTGATGAGTTTTGGATTGAGGTCACATTAGGAAGTTATTTTTCTTAGATTGATTTTGGGTGAGTTGTAGGAATGGAGTTCATCGACAGTGATGTGTCAGAGTTTTTAGAGTTATTTTTGGTGAGTTATGGAGTTTTTCGATGAGAAAGTTATGATGTTAAGTCATTAGGAGGTGAGTTATGGATGGAGTTCATCAACCAGTTTTCAGAATTGGTTGAGGTATTTTTGGTGAGTTGTGGCATTAATTGATGATTCTGTGTTTAGAGGTTTTTTTGTTTTTGTTTTGGTGAGCTATGGATGGAGTATCAACAATGATTAGTTGTTTTTTAGAGTTACCTGTGGTGAGATATGGATATAGAGTTCATTGATGATAATACTTAGATTCTTTGTGGGTGATCGCGAAAGCGCCGGGTGACTTACTGCCTTGTATCTATTAAAAGCCATTCACTCCCTTCTATTTAACCTTGTTTAAAAGGGCAATTCCATTCATCAATTTACCAATAAAAAGCCACTAAATAATCCATATGGATTTTCTTCTGAAATTGGTTAAGATTATAATTTAGATAAAGAGGCATATGTAATTTTCAAAAATTATGACAGAATGTATTTTTTTGCAACCTTTGAAGAAGAGGCACCCTCAGGTTCGATGTTGCCATCAAATACTTTGTACTCCCTACATTTTCTATTTTGCCAAAGCATATTTTAAGTGTCCTATGTTGAATATCTTATTTGTTCACAAACTGTCTGCCAACCAATAACTTGTCTTAGGTGTCTCATCATGCATTGCGTCTCCAAAGATCAATCCAGTTCCACCATACACGTGGGTCCTATGCATCATTGTTGCTCTCGTTTCTGTTGACGAGGTGACTTTTTAATTTTTCATTATTTTATCAGATTTCGTATTGACCTAAAAGGTGTGTTGTTTAAAGGTGCTTGTTCCGATTTTTAGATCTATCTATCGGTTTCTCTATTTGATATGAATAAACTGACCATCAAAGTAACCATGGAAACAACTTGCGTTTTTTATGCTGACGCAACAATGCATATTGCAACTCCCTATTCACTACTGTGCAAATTGAAGGTGGTTAACCATTAAAAATGTAGTTTTTTGTCTGTATCTTGAGGAAGAATGGATTCTAAGCTGAAAGTTTCAGGAAGACCGATGAAAAAATATGGCCTTTCATCTGATATCAAATTTATACTACTTCCTGTTAAATCGGGGGGGGGGGGGGGCAAAGATAATCGGACAAGCACCTTTAAAAGCCAAACTGTATACGTGTGATTTATAAATACATTTCCGGGGGTGGGGGATAAGTACATAGAGTATGAAAAATTGAACCAAGGATTTTCAATTGCTAACCAGTTAAACAATATTTTGAAAAAAATTTTTTTTTTTTTTTTTTTTTTGGGGAATCTTGAAATTTTGACGCTGTATTTTCTTGTCTCCAAAAAGCGATTCGGGCGGGTAACGATAAACTCAATCAACTTACATGCGCCTTTATGCCTTTTTTAGTGTTTCAGCATTTTTGTTCTTAAAGGCGTTGTCAGTGGATTGGCACATTTTTATACTATCCCATTATTTCCTGTAATTTTTTTCCATTTTTCTCTCTCTCTCTCTCTCTCTCTCCTGGACGAATTTTGGCAAATTAGAACGTTTTTAAATATAGACAAAGAACATAGCCTATATCTTTTAAAAAGGGGTGGCCCGATTTACGGATATGTTTTCATTTCATCTTGATAGATTGGCCTTCACTCCAAAACACCATCTATAAAGATTCGCGCCGATATTTGAAACCCGTTTTTGATGTGAGAGCTAAAATCGTGTATTTTGTACTCCCCATAGACAAGTACTTGTTGTAAAATTAATATTGTTCGACCAAATGGGGCACATTTTCGCTCATAACTTCCAAACAAAACATCCTTTGGCTCTAAGTTTTTCACAGGGTAATGAGAACATCGCAGCTTTCTTCTGATACCAAAATGTTGATACCATCTTCCGGTACAACGGAGCTTCTGGGGACATGCCTATTAGCGATCGGGCCATGGAACTTTAAAATACTTTTTTTCCTCATGATAGATTTCAGATTCAGATAAGTTGTTAATTGCATTTTCATTCAGTCAGTACATTATAATGATATATATATATATGATTATATTTAAGATATTTAAGAAATAAATATTACATCTTTAATGATTAAAATGTACAGAGTTTTTGTAATTGCATGACTCACATGTCAGGAGAGGCCAGAATAAGTCCGGTAGGACTTTGAGCAGACCCACCATACAATAGAATAATATTGATAATATTTAAATTGTTGGATAGGACTTGATAGGACGGGACGGCGGACGGGACAGGACAAGACAGGACAAAACAAACATATAGGGAAAGACAAGACGATAACATTGTCAGATTGTTTTAACAAGATCAGAGGCAAGGGAGCATAAAATCCATTGTGAAGCCGGCCAGTCATGGATACGATGAATTTAAATTACAAGGAAGAGGGTATTGCAGTTTATAGGATAATAACATGAATTTTTATGACAGATTGATACATCAAACCATTCTTAATTAAGACCTAATTTGCATATTTATTAATCGCTCATTTTTTAGGTGTCGTTTAAAGGGGGGCTTAATGTTTTCGATGTGTTTATGATGCTATTAATTAATGTAAAAAAAAGAACATTTAAAATTTTGGGACCATGAATATTTAACTGAATATTAATTTGGTTTAGTGAGGGTTTTTGTTGTACTGTTATTTTGTTTCGCATTTTCTGATGTTGTAATCTGTGTATTCACTAGGTGTGCGAGAAATAATTTGAAAATGATTTTTTGGGAGGGTGTTTTGAGTTGTAACGAAACTGAAAAATCGCTTTTGTAGTTTTTGTTTAAATCATAAATGTTTGAGTGTTTTTTAAGATGTGAACATAATTTATTGTGAGATGTGTTATTCGGTGTTATTGATTATGCGTATGGCTCGCTTTTGGAGTTTGATATATTGTCCAATTTATTTCGAATTTGGAGAAGTCCATGGACATTGATTGTTTATCATTGGTAAGCTGTATTTGCCCAAGCTATAGTACTATAAGATATGTCGGTAGTATTAAAGTGTTTATAGGGAGAATAAGATGTGTTTTGGAAGGGTGTAGCGGAGTTTCCGAAGATCCCTATTTTTTAGAAATTTGATTTTAGTTTTTGAGATGTGATATTTCCAGGAAAGAATTTTGATCAATTCTTAGCACCTAAAATTTTGTATGGTCCACATGGTGAAATGGGTGTGTTGTCAATTATGATTTTTTGTTGGTGGTGTGTCGTGTGTTTTTCTTAGGTAAATGAATATAGTTAAGTTTTTTTGATACAATTAAGCGAAAGTTTGTTGGCTTTAAACCAGTTGGAAGCATTAATTAACTCCTTGGGTAAATATATTTGTGAGAGTGTCGAGGTTTTTTGTGTGATAGAAATATTTTGGTGTCATGCGGCAATAATACAAAGGAGAAATGTTCGGAAGAGGAAGGAATATCATTACATAGAGGAGAAAGACAGGGGACCCAGTATTAGAACATTGAGGGAACACACCGCAGAAACAGTAAAAGGTCTAGAAGAGTGTGAACCAAAACAAGTCATTGAAGTCTGTTGAAAGATAACGGAGCGAGATCCAAAGAAGGCCACGATACCATAGTGGGTTGAGTTGGCAGTAAGTATATCTGGTTTTGAGGTGTCGAAGGCTTTTGGATAATCGATGAAGAAGATACCTATGGTATGATAGTTAAGAGCCAAGAGAAGACGAAGAAATCTTTATTCCAGATATCCAGAAGAGGCAAGGTCAGTAAAAGTTTTGTTTCCGAAAGCTATTGGTTATCGTGGAGATGTGGAAACGGGGAGGAATTATCAAGCCTGTGTAGATAATCTTTCAAGGATTTTGGACAAGCATGGACGAAGAGATATAGGGCGGTTGTTGGAGAAACATGGTGATCATCCGTTTTTGAAACGACATGAATGACCTTAGCAACCTTGAGAGCCGAAGGAAAATACCAGTTTTTGTTTGGACAAGGAAAGATTGAAGATGTAGTTAAGGGGTTTGGAGATAAAAGGAAGGAACAACGCTTTACGATCGAGGGGCTAACATTGTCTGAGCCTGCGCTTTTGCCATTTTTAATTTCTGACGATGTTCAAGAATCTCCCTTTTCATCAATGGGATTGAAAAAGATAGAGCTTTTGGATGATGGATCATCAAAAAGTCAGGAAAATGAAAAGAAGACTGGATCTTAGAGGCAAGTTCAGGACGCAATATTGGCGAAGAAGAGTTGAACTTGTTGGAGATAAGTCCTGTGGGTCGGAATATCTTTGGGGGAGTGGGTTGGTATTACTCAATGTTTTCCCTTTCTCCTTTTCTTTGAGTTACCCCTACGTATCGCCACCCAACATCCCATCTTTTACTGTCTTCACCTACACACACTCTATATACTATGCATCCACCCCCCCACCCCCCCCCATCCAGAAAAGAGGAAGGAGGCCTTGAGTCTGGAGTTTTTGCCGATGACATTGTTTATTGTTTGCCATGTGTTTTTTTATGTTTATTTGTAATGTTAACTTTGTTGAAGTTTTTTAGTTTTTTTTACGAGATGTTTTAATTAAGCTAGTCCACTATTTCTATATTTAACATAATTATTTTTTGTTTATATCATTGGAATGTTTTTGAATTTTATGTACAGTTTGTTTCTAGTTTTAATTGATTAATTATTCCCGCAGTATCCAAGGTTTCCTCGCTTTACGTTTCTCTATCAGGGATCTATGAATGTCGGCAAGATCTTTGAGGGCGGGCACATTATTTTCGAGCTTTTTCGAGGGGGTGGGGGAAAGCCCATGGGTGACCATAGAGGCCTTTTTAACATCGTTGTAACCAAATGACCTCATATTTGTACAAAATCCTGTCATGCACAACAAGAAAGTTTATTTTTATTGAAAATTTACGCCAAAGAACCTATTTTTTTAAAAAAAAATATAAAAACAAATTCCTCCCCCCAAAGACCGCATGATTTAAGCAAATTTGGACAAAAATTGGAGCGTATTGGGCAATTTGGCCGTCGCTCACCTATAGACAACCTATTTTTGTGGGTCCCTCTCACCGGGGGGGGGGGGGATTCAGTATATGCCTATATATGTTGCTTTCACTGGATATGTTCACTGTTGGGGGAGAAGTAAAAGAACCTGTCCTTGTGGGTCTCCCCCCTTTATAACTGCCAAGTAGTCCGACTAATCTTTAACAACACCAACACTGTTTTCCCATAACATTAAGTATACCCATATCATGACAAGATCATAGCAGGCCCTTTCTAAGGTCTGCCTTGACTAATAACGTCGTAGTGAATAAGCGGAAGGTTTTTTCCAAGCAAAAAAGTAACACATTGCTTATTTGTGTAATAAATCTCCAATGCGATGTCCATGTCTGCAGGAAATCCACAGAGGAATCGATACCACCCGCCCAACCATACCAGGAATAGTCCTTTTGCCACCGAGACAATATGGAAGTGCTATAGGCCTATATAGTGTCGACAGGCAACCGCAGTAGAAGCAACCTCAATGTCTATTGACAACAACCCTCGAAGTCCTCACCATTGAGCTTAGCTCCTTTCCATAGTTACATACATCCGTCTAACAAACTTCCATCATGACTCAAGCACCCTCAACTCAGCCTTAGGAAATTCCACCAAACCTCACTTCTTCATTGGGCGATTTCAACAGCCATAGGACCCAATGGGGCTACAATTAAACTAACAAAGACGACATTGTCGAATAATGGATATACAGTCAACATCTACGTCTCCTTCAACGACTCTAACGGCCGCCATCTTTCATAGCGCCCGTTGGAAGAGACGTTACAACCCTGACTAGCTATTGTTTTTTTAAGGTAAAAACATCTCTAACCTGTGTAGCAAGATTGTTCTGGATCCTGTTCCACTAAGTCAACATCGACCAATCGGTATCCAAGTCAAACGCTGCAGTAAGAGACCAATAAGTGCCCTTTTAAAGCGTCGCTTTAACTATATAGCAGACTGGCAAGGATTCACCTCACCCGGATTCACTGATGAACCGGATCAAATCTGAAGAGGGATTGCTCCGAAACCCCATAACTATAACTATGACAAATTTTGCCAACTAGTGAACACAAGACTTCCGAGATTCATACCCGAGGCCTGTAGGACGGAATATATACCAGGCCCTTTCCAAGGAATGTGGGCAAGAGAGTATCAAGAGTATATATCACCATGTTTGAAGCTGATCCTTTTTTCGGCTGAAACAACTGCCAAAGGTGAGGAATTTTCGGAAAGGATCTCCCACGAAAAGATCAAAACCTGACATACTTAATTGAATCCACCGATATATGGACCCATAACAGCAAGAAAGACATGGTCTACCATCCGAAGCTCCGAGGGGAATCCAACATAACCTCCACACAGCCAAATGTCGCACCCACCAATTTGCCCACCAACTGCGTTAAAATGGCAAAGATGAACGCAAGAAACCCAAGAAGATCAAACTAGACCGATAAGAAGTTTAATCGTGGTGACCTTGGTTTTCACTCGCCCCTTCAACATGGACTAATTGGAATCCGGGATTGCTAAACTTCAACCAGAAAAGCAGTACGCCTTGACAACATCTCAACTGGAGCAGCTAAAAAATGTCGGCCCAGTAGCAAAGGCATGGCTTCTTGAGCTCTACAATTGCTAACTTATTTCCCACGGATTCCCAAAGATCTGAAGGAAAACACATGTTATGGCACTCCTATAAGCCTGAGAAAGATCCAATCCAATCCCAAGAGCCACAGACCTATATCACTCCTCAGGGCCCATACCTACAAAGCTCTTTGCCACGTCTCCTGCTAAATCGTATCGCACCTGTGATGACGAACACCTCATAACCAAGCTTGTTTCCGGCCAGGCAAATCAACAACACGTACTCAACTAACTCAACCCAAAAAAAAAAAATCATTGAGGAAGTTTTCGATGAAGGTAACCGGAGATGTGTTCGTCGACCTATCAGCAGCGTACGACACTGTTCATCACAGATGCCTACTCCATGCATAAGATTCTGTAAATTCCAATGACAGTGATCCGCTTGATTGAGCTTATCCGAGTGATTGCTGGCAAACAGATGTTCCTTTGTTCACTAGGAGCGAAGAAGAGCCGATTGCGTAGGCTCAAGATGGTCTTACCACAGGGAGTGTGCTTGCACCTCTCCTGTTCAACATAAATACCAACGACCAACCTATCAGTGCAGGAACCTGTCGTCGTTTTACCTATGCAGATGATCTTGGATGTAGCGCACAAGATGCCGACTCACAGTTGTTGAAGAGACTCTCCAAAGGCTTTGGAATGAACTCACTCCTTTATATTATGAGGAAAACCACCACGTGCAAATCCTTCCAAGACAACAGGCGTGTGCTATACATCTACGCAACCGTGAAGCCAAACGCCAGCTAAAAGTTACTGGTCTGGTACACCCCTTGACCTGTTGATTAACCCTGTCTACCTAGTGAGTTACCCTGGACCGCACTCTCTCTTTAAGACCCCCCCAAAACAAACCCAAAAAATCCCCCCCGAAAAGGGAAAAAAAAAAGACAAGAGTAAAGTTTTCACGCAATACCCTAATATCGACGGCACTTGCCCTGTGGTACTCATGTGCAGAAGTATGCCTGCTTTGTATGGGAAAGATCAACCCTGCCAAGAAGCTTGTATCAGCGTTAAATGGCCTCCTGCCGGCTTATCACAGGATGCCTCCGTCCAACACCAACGGAAAAACTTATACATCCTAGCAGAAATTGCCTCCACCAGACAGCCTTCGTAGTCGTAGCGAGCATGCAAGAGCGTAGCTGCCAAGTATCTACCGTGAATCACCCTATGTCTGGACAGATACCCTGCTGCCAACCGCCTTAAAAATCCAGAGAGAGTTTTCTTAATGTACATACACACCTAATTTTTGTTTTACATATGTAATAAATTATGTTTGAAACAGATCTCAACATTGGATGATATTACATAAATGATTTAGCTAATTCGAAGACACAATGAAATCGGGAATGATGGGGCGCATCCATGTTGCCAATAATATCACGGCCATAGTGGCCGTTTCGGCCATCCCGCGCCAATGCCTAACGCCTGTCTAATAGTTTGTCCCATGATGATTGTCAAAACAAAGTATTTTACATTTGAGTATGCAACATGTCTAATAGGTATTTGTATGCCTTTGCAATCGACGCAAATCTGCAGTCATTATATTCCAATAAAGAGTAACTACTTCACAGATAAAAACCTCAATACAAATAACGAGTAGGCTCCTTAGGTGTAAGAGTTTACCACAGTATCCCACTGAAGAGTAAGGCCAATTGAATCCCACCTGTCGCGAAAACGTTCACCGTTCAGCTGGCCCATATAGCAAAATAGTGGTCCATTTCCAAGTACACATTGAAGTCCTCAATTGATTTTATCGGGGAATTTCAAGTGCTTGTATGAGCATGTGACATTGAGGGACTCCAATATGAATGGGCTCTATTGGGCATTACATGCTGAATAATGTTTCGGTTGACATTTATTCCCGCTTTTTAAAACATAGACTACAGTGACATTTTGTGAGACAACACTATATAATCCGCTCAACTTCTAACATTCCATCACACAGCCTGCTTCATTTTTTGGTAAATGCCGCTCCCATCAACCCAGCGAGAACATAGCAAGCGTTAGCAGGATGAATCCCTTTAAGTAAAGTCCAACCTCCTAAAACAGTCGAAGGGGGTCAAGAGAGTCGCCTTGTGGAAAGAAAGACTTGCATCAACCAAGCAACATCGATTGGTATTGAACCTGCTGAGCATCTCTCTCCCACCTGTAGGTGACTCCCTCATGGGCTGAATGGCGAATGGCCTCAACGATTGAGGGAACCAGAATTGGCGATCTACTAGGGTTTCCTTGTCAGAAGTGGGGCTATCTGAAAAGCATGATCAGGACACTGTGGTTGTGTAACATCACCACATACAATGGAACAGCTCTTGGTTTGCCCACTGCTGGGCCAATGCACAAACAAGGACCTTGCGGAATTCAGTAAAGCATCCCGACGTTGTACCCATCTCGCGCTGGATCATATTTTGAGAACTATAGTGTATGGACACGAAAGAAGAACAACTGTTATATTGGCACGTGTGCAGAAAAGCATAAGTGAAAAGATGAACCAGGAGATAAAAAGATTTTTTCCTTTTAACATCGACTATAAAATAAAAAGAAACAGCTGCACAATATAATACATGTGAGGCATAACAAAAAACTAATTTAAGCACACGACCAACTCTTAGGAAATAGATGAAATTTAGAGCTTTCTTTAAAAGTAACAATGGACTTGGAGTGGCGAATAGAGATAGGCAAAGAGTTCCATAGGCTAGGGTCCGCATGGCTGAAAAGCCCTGTCACCCCTCCTGACCTTTTTGAGCGGGAAACAGTGAGGAGCGTCTTGATCATCTGCAGATCGCAAATCCTTGCCTGCCAGGAGTACAAAGGAGGTATTTGGACAATAAGATGGCAATTGTCCCTGAAATGCCGCACTGGTGAAGTAGAAGATCGGCTTAAAGACACCGCTCAACCAATTGGGTAGCCAAATGACTCTTTACGGAGTGGTGTGGCTGGTGCCTTCTAAGATCTGAACACCAGCCTGGCTGCTCTCTTCTGCAAAATCCTTAATTTACTCCGATCTCTGGCCGACATTCCATACAAAAGTGAATTGGCATAGTCTGCTAGATAAAACAGTGATCGGACGAGATGATGACAACCTCTCAAATGTGATAAAGCTGCGGATCCGGTAAATATTGCGAAGGTGGAGTTAACAGACTTCATGATGACCTTTACACGTTCTCCATAGACATTGTCTGATCACCAACACGACACCAAGGTTTCTGATTGCCGAGGAGTGGGGAACATCCACTGTCCCGACCCTGAATGGTAATATCTTTGAGGGCGACTTGTGTTCTGTCTTTTCATCATTCAATTTGAGTTTGTTACAGCGCATCCACTCCTGATTTCATCAATACAACGAGAGAAGTCTTTTGACAGGCATGTTTGGCATCACCATCAATCTTAGGTCATATGTCAAATAGAGCTGCACATAATCAGCATACATGTGGTAAGCAATTTGTGCTTCCGGATGATTGAATGCGATACAGCATGTTGTACCATTATGAAAAAGATAGGCCCGACCACAAAACCCTGAGGAAGACCGAAGGGGAGATGATGCTTGTTTGAAATTGCATCCCCCCAATGCGCACACGAAAAGAGCGGTTCTGCAGGTAATACCGAATCCACTGTAAGGCTGTACCTTGAATTTTGAAAGTATCACGTAACCTATCCAAACGAATGCATTATCAACAGTATCAAAAGCTGCCAGAAAGATCTAGCAGGCACAATAGCAAATGCTTACTGTTGTGAATTGGCATTTGAGGATATCGGTCTTGACACGCAGAAAGTGCCGTTTCAGTGCGTGTCGTTCTTTGTAAGCTGACTTGAAACTTCTGCTTTGAGTCATTTGAGACAAGATGATTGTTTATCTGGGCACTCACTATTTTCTTCATGAACTTAGACACGCAGCTAATATTTTTTTTTTAACACAGTGCGATAGTTTTTGAAGACCTCCGTTTGTCCAGGGAATGTGATTTTTGAGAATGGGTGGTCACGGCAGCTTCCCGTGACACAAAGTAACTATTTACACTTTGATGACAGTGAAATGGATTAAGCAGCGATTTGCAAATCTGAAACATTGAAACAACATCAAAATTCATATTTTTATTTTTGTTTTACTGGCATGAACATAACCTGCAAGTGGTTGGCTTGAAATCTTTATTAAATACAAGGGCAGGTACTTTTTTATCGGTTTCTGTAATTTCTATAAATACGTGCGTAATCAAAATTTCTGACTTGAGATCAAAAAGCCTTTCCCAGTGAATATCTGAATATCCCAGATTTTAAGCGTAGGCCTAATATTGTGGGCAACCATGATCTGTAACAGTTTGACCGCAAGGACAGACATTATTGACCCGGGGAGGGTTCTCAGGGTTTTGTTGGGTACCCATGCTCGTTCACCAGGGTTTCTGAAGTGCCCCTACGGACCAATTTTCAGTTAAAATATACCCTAACTGGACCATTTTTTGGTGAAAATTAATTAAACCTAAATTAAACCAATAAATTAAAAAAAACCCCTAACGGGACCAATTTGCAGTAAAATATACCCCTGGCGGAACCTCTTCTCAATACGTGAATAAAATATATAGGCCGACTTTAAAATAGCCAATATACAAAGAAAAATTACACTTGTAGGCTACGTGCTACTGCAAGAAAAATTACACACTCATGAGTTAATTTGCTGATATGTTATGTAATTTTTCCTATTTCATCATGAAAACCAGTCACAATCACAACTGAATTTGATAACCCCTAGCGGACTAAACTTGATTATTGTGAATTTGGATCACCTGAAGTCCTGCATTTGTCAGCTAGTCCCTCTTTTTTTGGAACGAGCCTGGTAACCCGAACAAAATCCAAGAACCTCCCCGGGCTTATGATCTTGGTTTAATTCTGGTCCTGGTGTAAACTAACAATCAGCTGTTAAGTGTAATTTTGAGATGCCATTGTTGTATCTATTTGTGTGAGACTGTATGACAAATTCCTCAAAACTTAAATTTTTTTCATTATTTGGTGGTTGTTGTTTCTACATTAGGAAAGTATCATTAGCCCTGCCCCCCCCCCTACGAAATTGTTTTGCTCTCTAAATGTAAACGATGAAAATGTCACTCCCCAAAAGAGGTGAAACTCTTGTAAACCACTCCCCAAAGAGTGAAAAGAGCGAATGTCCACTGAAAAAAGAGTAAATCACTCCAAAAAGATGGATTTCCACTCCTTTCCATCACTGTTGTCCCTCGTTTAACTCCTCAAAAGTTTTGCCCTTCGTTTAAACTCCTCAAACGAGTAAAATCAAGTTTCACTCCCCAGAAGAAGTGAAATTAAAACAGTGGAATTTTCACATCCAGAAAGAGTAAAAAGCACTCGAAAAAGAGTGGATGTCCACATCGTTGAGGAGTTAACGAAGGGCACACTTTTGAGGAGTTAAACGAAGGACAACAGTGGAATGGATAATGGAGGTGAAATCCATTCTTTTTCACTGCAGTTTTTTACTTTTTTCAGTGGACATCGCTCTTTTCACTCACTTTTGGCGTGTGCTACACAAGAGTTCAACTCTTTTGGGGAGTGGACTTTTTTTTTCACTCGTTTACATTTAGAGAGTACAATTCCCGTAGGGGGGGCAGGAGCTAACTATACTTTCCTACTTAGAAACAAACACCAATAATGAAAAAAATTAAGTATTTGAGGAAATTTGGTCATAGTCATCTCACAACAAATATGATACACAAGGCATTCAAAATCTTACACTAAACAGCTGAATTGTAGTTTAACACCAGGACAGAATAAACAAGATCATAATCCCGGGGAGGTTTCTTGATTTTGTTCGGGTACCCATGCCCGTTCCAAAAAAAGAGGGACTATCTGCAAATGCAGACTTCCGGTATCAAATTCACCATAATCAAGTTTTAGTCCCGCTAGGGGTATCAATTCTTTTGTGATTAGTGAACTGGTTCAATGATGCAAATAGGAACAAAATTAACCTAAACATATCAGCAAATTAACCATGAGGTGGTGTATTTTTCTTGCAGTAGCACAGTAGGCCTACAAGTGTCATTTTTCGTGTATTGGCTATCTTTTAAAGGTAGGCCTATATATTTCTTCACGTATTGAGAATAGGTTCCGCAAGGGGTATAATTTGTTACTGCAAATGGTCCCGTTAGGGGTATATTTTTCACTGAAAACTGTCATATTATTTCACCAAAAACTGGTCCCGTTAGGGGTATTTTTAACTGAAAAGTGTCCCGTTAGGGGTCACTTTCAGAAACCCTGGAACTAGCATGGGTACCCAACAAACCCCTGAGAACCCTCCCCGGGTCAATAATGTCTGTCCTTGCTGTCAACTGTACAGATCAAGGTGCACAATATTAGGCCTACGCTTAAAATTGTAGATATTTCAGCTTATATTCACTGGGAAAGGCTTTTGATCTCATCAGAATTTTTTGTACGCACGCTAGAAATTAACAAACAGATAAAAAACTTGCCCTTGTATTAATACACAGATTTCAAGCCAACCACTTGCAGGTTCATGTTTCATGCCAGTAACAAAAATAACAAACAATATGAACTTTTATGATTTTTTTCAACTTTTCGATTTGCAAATCGCTGCTTATCCCTTTCACTGTCATCAAAGTGTAAATAGTTACTTTGTGTCACGGGAAGCTGTCGTGACACCCCATTCTCAAAAATCCTTCCCTATACAAAGAGGTGTGCTCAAAAACTATCGCCCTGTGTTAAATATTAGCTGCGTGTCTAATTTCATGAGCAAAATAGTGAGTGCCCAGATAAAAGATCATCTTGTCTCAAATGACTCACAATGGAGAAGTTTCAGATCAGCTTACAAGAACGCACAGCAGCTGAAACGGCACTTCGGCGTGTCAAGACCGTATCCTCAATGCAATTCACAACAGTAAGGCAGTTCTTTCTGCTGCTAGAATCTTTCTGCAGCTTTGATACTTGTTGATCATTCATTCTTTTGGGATAGTTACGTGATCTTTTCAAAATTCAAGGTACAGCCTTACAGTGGATTCGGTCTTACCTGCAAAACCGCTCTTTTCGTGTGCGCATTGGGGATGGCAATTTCAAACAAGCATCATCTCCCTTTCGGTCTTCCGCAGGGTTCTGTGGTCGGCCTCTCTTTTCATAATGTACACATACTGTATCGCATCAATCATCCGGAAGCACAAATTGCTTACCACTGTATGCTGATGATGTGCAGGAAAGAACTCTATTTGACAGTTGATCCTAAGATTGATGGTGAGGCCAAAC